>CAUYUJ010010824.1:367173-369673 GCA_963575745.1 Prorocentrum cordatum | reverse complement strand
AGGCTTTAGAGAGGTCTCGACTTGCGCGCGCGGCCGACGGGCACGGGCGGCCCGCACGATGCGACTTGACAGGAATCGCTCCCCCCCCCCCGCAGGCTCGCAAAGGACGTTCGGTTGAGCTCGACATTCGCACGCGAGATGCCCGCGCGGTCGCATGTGATGAAACGATGGAACATATGTTTGGTTGTTGTAGGGATTCGGATGACCGCACGAACAGATGGTTTTGAAACGCCGTGTTGGAACCACATATATATATATATATACAGAGCTGTATGTATGTATGTACGTATGTACGTACGTATGTATGTATGTATGTATGTATGTATGTATGTACGTATTAGTGTGTGTGTGTGTGTGTGTGTTTGTGTGTGTTCGGTGCCCTCGATTTGAATTCTAGACGCTTCGCGTATCCCCACCAGAGGTTCGTAGGCCCGCGCCCCGGACTTACGACTCGCCGCTTGCGCTTTCGCCCTCGGCCGCGACCAAAAAGTATCCCCACCAGCCCATCCAGAAACGATGTCCAGGCGAGTTGACAGGTGATCAGGGAAGTACGGGAGCAAAGAGGGGGACGGCCGAACCGTGTGAAGGAGAGAGGGGGGCGAAGGAGAACATTGGATGGATGGATGAGGGCGTATGGAGAATGAGGATGAATAGGATGAGGAGGAGGAGGCGGAGGGGGAGGAGGAGAACGAGAAGGGATAGGAGGAGGAAGGAGGAGGAGGAGGAGGAGGAGGAGGAGGAAAGCAAGCAAAAGGGCCAGCAGTCTCTTGGATGCTTCTCGGAGCCTCTTGGGGTATCTCTTGGGCGTCTTGCGACGTCTTGGGGGTTTCTTGGCAGTCGTGGGGGGCTATTCGGCGTCTCGGGTGCCTCGGGGGGGCCTCTTGGGGCCGCTTGGGATCCTTTCGGGGGCCTCTTGGGGGCCTTTTGGGGCCATCTTGGGGCCATATTGGGACCTCTTGGGGCCTCCTGGGCGTTTCTTGGGGCCATCTTGGAGGAGATCGATCAAACAAGAGGAGAGCATGAATTAACGCCCCCCCCTCAGGAGGCCAACATGGGGCCACAACCATAGTAAAACCAAGTATGTTGGTTTCCTCGCCGAGGCTGTTTTGGACGTTCCGACGACTCGCGGAACCCCTTGTCCAGGTCCATGGGGAGGGGGGGTATGGGGGAGGCCCCGGCAAGCCCCCCTTCCCCGCCCCGCGCAAGCCGTCCGTTCACCCCACCCGCCCCCCAAACACTATACGTAGCACCCGAGTTGGCCCGAGCCTCCAAGCATATTCAGCAGTCGTCTTGGATGGGCCAATCCGCCGCCGCCCTCCCCCCCGCGCCGCCGCCGCCGCCCGCTGCCGCTGCCCGCCGCCGCCGCCCGCCGCGCCGCCGCCCCCCGCCTTGCCGCCACCGCCGCCCCGCCGCCGCAGCAGCAGCCGCAGCCGGCAGGCCGCAGCCGCCCCGTCCGCCCCCGCCGCCGCCGCCGCCGCCGCAGCCGCCGCAGCCGCCGCCACCGCCGCCGCAAGCCGCCGCAGCCGCCGCCGCCGCCAAATGTATTCTGTAATGTTTTTTTTTTGACAGGATGGGGCGGGGGGGGGGAGGGGGCGGAGCGCAAATCGGGTTGGCTGCGCATGTTCCGAATTTGGAAGCAGAGTGCGTTTTGTATTGCTTTTTACAAGGGATGGTGGGGGGTGTCGGCATGGACCCTGGTTGGCCCCAGTCGCCTGGGGGAGGGGGTGTTTACTAATAGGGAACACGAAAAACCCTATCACAAAGGGGGAAGAAGGAGGGGTGGAAGAGAAAAAAGCCTAAACCACCGAGGCCCAGAGGATCGGTGCGGAGGTTTCTCGTGCGAAACCGGTGCGGTGCCGCGACGACGCCGCTGCGCGCGCGCGTGTGTGTGTGTGTGTGTGTGTGTGGTGTGTGTGTGTGTTGTAAACACAGTTCGTTGTTTCGAAAGTGTTGTTGTTCATTGTGCCTCTTGTTTGTTGGGTCTTATGTGTGCGAGTCTGTTTTTTGCTTTTGGGTTTTTATCCCTTGTGTCTCTCTGTTTTTTTTAGTTTTTCCTGCTGTTGGAAGCTGCTGGTTATTGGTGAACGGGTGCGCGCGCATAGTATTTGTTGAGAGGGATGCTGATGGGAAGGGCGATGTTTGTTTGGCCGGGATGGTATGGGTTCGTTGTTAAGATGAACGATTAGGCAGCTTCTTATGCAATTTGTTAGATCCCACGGGGATGCGACATTCTCGGCAAGGGGTCGAACCCAATTTCATGCCAGAAAAAATAATGGATGCTCTTCGACTGTTGTTGCGCAATCTGTGTGTTCCGACCTACGCTGTGCAGTTTATGCGGTGCAACCTATGTGGTGCAAGTATGCGTGGCCGCGACGAGGCGGCGACGGGGTGGCGACGGCGACAACATAGCCGCCAGACCGACGCACATGCCCAGACGATGGGCGACGACAGCACCAGGACCATGGGCGACGACGGGGCGGCGACGGGGCGGCGACGGCGA
>CAUYUJ010010824.1:354673-362173 GCA_963575745.1 Prorocentrum cordatum | reverse complement strand
GGTGTCCACCACATCCCGACGCAAAACGACATACAAGGTCACGTCCACATTGTGGGCCACTCTCAAATGGACCAGCGTCAAACTCAGAGATAGCGTCTCGGGCGGAGCCACCGCAGTCGGGGTCGGCCTCGGGGGTGTCTTTAAATGGGCCAGCGGCAAGATCGGGGCTATTGCCACGGGTGGAGTCGTGTGTGGTCTTCTACTCGTCGGTGCCAAACTTCTTGCCCAAGGAGCTGTCGGACACGTAGGAGCCCGCATCTGTGCGCGGGCCCTGGACTCATCCACAGCCCAGTGGTGCTTCCGCTGTTGCCAACCGAGCAGGAGGCCGCGTGAGGAGGCCACATGCCGTGCACGCTCGCAGACGAACACGACGACCAGCATGTGCACGCACTCCGACATCCGCTGCTGCAGGAACACTACGCCGCAGCAGTTGCCGCCGCAGTCGCCGATGTCACTACCGCCACCACCGCCGCCATCGTCGAAGTCACTGCCGCCGTATCGCGAGCCTCGTCTGTCACACCAAGATCGACCAGCCCGTCTCCACGAGACGGCTCCAAAAGCGGCGCGGCATTCGGTAACCTACCGACTAACGGGGATGCCACAGCACACGGCAGAGACACCGAGGCAAGGGAAACGCGTGAGTCCACCCACGATAGCCCGTGGTCCATCTTCCGACATGCTGATGCTCGTGGTTCCTCCCCCGACGCGGACACCCAACCACCACGACGGCGAGCACGCTATGCATCACCCGACAGGCCCCAGGCGCCTTCAGGCCCTGGTATGCCTTACACAGCCCTCAAGCCACCGACACGCAACTTACGCAACACCATCCAGCGCGACCCAGCGGTCCCCGAGCCGCCGAAGAGCATACTTAACGCCCTGTATCAAAACGGCTTTGCGCTAGGGAACAGTGGCGTGTCTACAGAGGACATCAAATACGCTTTACGACTCCACGACCATCCTCGATTCACTCATGATCCAACACTCCAAGCGCTGGGGCCGTGGACGGACATCACGCAGAGGCCACCGAACCGCCTCACTTGGGTGCTGGAAGACTCGGGCGGGAACTCGGGCGAGACAATTTTCCCACACCTCACGTGGGACCTCCGCCAACCCACCACCGACGCGCCCACTGTCTTCTGGCATGGGACCCGCGGCGACCTTGCGGCCCGTCTTGCTGCCAGTGGAGGGCACCTCTTGCCAGGCCCCCGCCGTGAAGCGAAGGACCGAACTGGCACCAACGTTGGCCGCACGTACGCGAGCGTGCACCCTTCGCTGGCCGCGTGGTACGCAATGCCGCCCCACCCGCCTTACAGTCTTGAAGACGACACCCTCGCGTGGGGACCCATCGCACTCTGGATGTGCGAGGCCACCCAACCACCGCGCGGGGAAAACAGGCACAACTACGTGAAAGGGGAGGCCCACGGAGCGCGCCCCTTCCCACTTTTCTCCCCTTTTCTTCTTTTTTTTTCTTCATTTTCTTCTTTTTTTTTCTTTTTTTTTTTTTACTTTCTTTTTTTTTTTCTTTTTTTTTCTACTGTTCTTGTTGTTTCATATATTCTTTTTCATTTACCCTCGGGCCCTGAGCCTCCTCATCCGCATGGACTGGTGTGCCCCCACAGAAGCTGCTTCCAGGTGCCGTGCCCTTCCACACGCCTATGGCATGGGCGACTGCGCGCACGCCCTCCACATCGATGGCTACGATCATCCAGATCTCCGTGAGGCGGCTGAAGCTCACGACCAGGAAGCTAGCACCAGGCGCAGACCAGCCATCGCGGCAGCGTGGCCACCGCCGCAGGCACTATACTCGCCAGAGGCAGCGCGAGTATGGGCCAAACATCACTACGACACTGAAGCAGCCACCAGGGATGACCCTAATCAGCCCCGCCCACGCGTCTCGCTTCACATGCTCCAGCTGGACCCGAAACCACTCATCGACCTGGTGTACACTGGCTTGCAAGCTGTCCCCGTGCGGGGGCATCCTGACACACGCGGGTCGCGCCCCAGCGGCTCCAGCCCTGGGGCCGCGTCGGGCCCACCACGCACTTACAAGTCAGGCACAGCCCTGGCGCACAGTCCAGACCGCTCATCGACGTCATCAGGAGCCGACGAACGCCGTACGCCTTCCCTCATCAGCGCGGCCGCCGCCCTCGCCCGAGGCCGTGCCCGCCCACGACGATCTGCCTCTCGCTCGTCACGACAGAGTGGCGGGAACTCCACCTCAGACAACAGTGGCATCGAGACGTGGGAGCACATTGTGACGGAAGAGGAGCCGACTGCCCACCACGTCCTCGCCTACCACGTCCGTGATGTGCGGACCCGTGTCAATGCCCCTGGCATCGAGGTCTGGCTTGACCCTGGTGATCACCACGATGGTGCCTACTTACCGTGGGGGACGACAGTCATGGGCCACCGCGTTATTGACCAGGCGGTGGCGGGGCGGGACGGCTGGGTCATCCTCCACCACGACCACGGCGACACCACTACTAAGCTCTGGGCACCGACCCAAGTCCACGTCAAAGCGGACGACACCTGGCGCACCGTCATGGGACCAGCGGACATGGGGCCCCAGTGGATCAGGTGCCATGCCGAGGACGCTCGCCTCCCCGCCGAGGTTGTCCGCACTACAGGCCAATCCTGGTTTGCTGACGTCTGGCCCTTGTGGGATCGCCCGTGACCCCACCCAGACGACCCAGGCACAAATGAGCATGCGCTCCCGCCTTTACCAGGACGCTGGTCTTGCCTACAGTGTCGATTCCAATGCTGTCAGTACTGTGCGGCTCGCCGCAACACGCAGCTCGGCACCTCGGGCCAACCAACGTGCCCAGACTGCGCCCGCAGCGGACTGCGTACACTCATGGACTGGTCCACGGACTACTCGTGCAACAGTTGGACGTGTGCATACAGCACCAACAACAGGGACTCCGACACAAGCTGCCTGTCCAGCAGGTGCCCCCATCCCCCCAGTCCACACAGCCTGCTCGACGTCCGTGCCACAGGGATGCCGCCGCACATCCTTGCCCGCCAATTCGGCAACGCGCCAGCCCTCCACGACCTTAAGGAACCCCCCCGAGCGCCTTCAGGCCCCGGGGGAGAACCTCCACAACCAGGGCAAGCAGGCTACCAGGGCCAATGGTACCTCCCACCACAGCCGCGGCGTGTCCCCAGGCAGGGATTGCCTGACGGCACAACGCGGCCACCTGGATTCACAGGAACGGGGATGCCCGAAGAACCTTCCCCCGACAACCGCTTTGGAGGGCAAAAACAGTAAAAACAAGAAACACAAGAAAAAAAGGCAAAAAAGAGAAAGGAAAAGGGACCAAAAAGGTAAAGGAAACAAAATAAAAAAGGGGCCCAAAAAAAAACAAAAAAAAAAGGACAAAAAAGGAAGCCAGGGCAAATAAAGAAGGCTACTAATTAAAATATAACAAAAAATTCAAGGCCGAAAAAAGAGCCAAAAGTAAAATAGGCAAAAAGGACAAAAAAAAAAAGCATCAAGTACACACTAAAAAGGCAAAAGGAAGAAAAAAAAAAACGGACTCGAAAAAAAATACAAAAATAGGCTTTACGTGCTCTTCAGTCCCACCAGGCCCTTCAAGGAGGAATTCACCCCCCCCTTCCCCCAAACCCACGCCCCCCCCCCACCACCTTCAACAAGACGGTCCGCCGACCCTACTCCCTAGCCATCACCAACATGTACAGGGATCGTGTCACGGTCAGGACCGTCTGCGAGTCGATCGCCGAGCGCATCCACACCACCCGCACCCGCTGGCGAGACGTGGTACTGTACTGGGACGCCGAGGGTGGTCCTGGGCCTCAAGCCCTCGACTACGACATGCGACTCTGCGACGCCATGGTGAGCCGTGCCACGACTGAAGCCGAGCTAAACCACGACCGCAGCAACCGTGGTAGTTTCTGCCTCTATGGACCAGCGCACCAGCGAGCCGTCAACATCACGGCGATCTCCGAGCCGCAGAACATCGACTACATGGAGCATGTGCGGCGATACTCACCCGTAGGGGGGACCTACCCTGACCACGCCTTCGAGCACGTCTATCGGGGCTGGCACCGGCCCGACGTGCCCACCATCCTCCCCGACACCCGTCCCCGTTCGAGAGCCGACTGGCAGCGTCACCAACAGCACCAGCAGCGCATCCAGCAGCGGGACCAACGTGACGCAGGACAGCAGGGCACGCCACGCTACCGCTCCCCGCGCGAGTCCCGACAGGCGGTAACACGGCCTACGACGGGGTTGCCGCCTACTACCGTGGCCCCATAGGTGCCAGGCCCGCGGCTGCTGGAGCAGCCGCCTCCAGCTACGGCCACGCCCCCCACGCCAGGGTTCACCCAGCGGTCATCGGCTACCCGCGTGCACCTGTGCATGCCCTAAGGGCCACCTCGCCAGTGCCAGGGTCCACGCGCGCCTGGGGCCTTTACTCAGGCCGACATGAGGGCTCCTCCAGCAACCAGCCTGCAGTGATAACCCCTGCGGCTTCAGCCCAGGGGGCTGCAACAAACCGTGGCAGGGCTGGGCGCCCCGAAGGATGGCGTGATGCGAACGTGCGCGCTTGGCAACCGCGCCAGCACACGCCCCCGCCAAACGTGGCTGCAGCACTGCGCCCTGCCCAGGCAAAACCTGCCCCACCTGAGCGGGAGAGGCAGCCGCTTAACCCGCTCGTCCTCACGCACATCCAGGCGCATCACAGCGCCTCCCCGCGGCACAGCGAGGGAAGCGCCCACCACGTCAGCCCCCGCCCCGACGCTGTCGACCCTGACCAGGCCACAGCCACGGCGGAGGGCGGCACAAGCGCCTCTCGCCAGCCCAGCCATCACCCTGCGCGGCGCCGATCCGATCCCCGAGCAGGGCGGATTCCGAGCGCGCTAATGCCCAGGCGACCTCGCCACGCGACCGCCACACGGGCGGGCGCGTCCCGCGCAGCAGGACCTGCAGCCGCCACAGTTCACGCAAGGCCCCAGGGAGCTCCACGAGCTCGCCGGCTCGCGAGACTCAGGCCGATGGCCGAGCCCCCGAAGTGGTGCCACGCTTCGGAGCCAGCGTCATCGATCCTGGCCAGGTCGACCTCGAGCCGACGCCGTCCACGGACCACGAGCCGCCGCTGCCCACCCGCGTGATCGTCCCCATCGACGAGGCGCCAACCTTCGACCCGTTCAAGAACAAGTACAGTGTCAAGAACCTTGTGGCGGGTTTCGGCGGTGGCTCACCGCTCTCACCTCAGAGTCGGGGCGGAGCCCCCGCCACCTCAGCCGCTGCCGCGGTAGCGGCGGCCCCGCGGGGAATCAGCCCTGTCCGCAACGTGGGCCTCACGGCAGCGGGCATGGACGAGGCCCAGCGCCAGGCCTCCGACCGTGCTGCTGGAGATGTTCCACCAGATGCTGCTCATCAAGATACTGACGGGGCGGGCGCGCCACCGCAGGACGGACCAGCGGTGTCGCGTGCGCAGTATATGCGCGTGCGTTGTGCCGCTGCCGCGCCTAGCCGCCGCCGCTGGTTCGCTTTTGCTTTTGTGTTCGGCAGGGCGGATCGAGGAGTCGCCTCCCTCTCCCTCTGCTGCCGTCTCACCTCTCCTCCCCTCGTCCCCTATGGTACTGGAGTGAGGAGGATTTTTCGTGACATTTTTACTGACGTTTATGAACCCCCCCTGGCGCAGTGCCGACCGTGTCCCGCCTATACTTCTGGCCTGACGGCGGCTTCAGCCCCGGTCAAGCTAATCCATAGGAATGCCATGAGCTCCTACTGTGGCCAAGCCTCCTACCTGGGCGAGGGTCAGGCTGACCTTCACCGTGCGGGGCGTGCAAACCCCAGTTCCACCGATGGAGACGGGCCAGGTCGCTCCATACACCTCGTCAGCCTTAACATCACCAGTCTCTCAGCAAATTGGCCAACCATCACCGCCCTTGGTGTCGACCACAACGCTGCAGTCATAGCACTGCAGGAGACCCGACATGCCAAGCCGACTAGACAAGCCATCGCTACCAGCGCCGCCAATCCACTCCACGGAGGATACCACGCCAGTCTTGGACCTGACCTAGATCTGGCGCGAGCCCAGCGCAGAGCTGCCCACGGCGGCACAGACCACACCGTTGTGGGCAACACGGGCGCCTCGGGAGGGGTCGCCATCCTCTCTAAGGACGCCATTGTCGACTCCACTGTCGACGACAATGCGCCCTGTATCGTCGCCCTCAAGGCCAAGAAAAGATGGCACGAGGTCTTTCTCCCGCTCTGCACTCAACACCGCCGCAGGCGGCGACGAAACAACCACGGGCCCGCGGGGATCTACATAGCGAGCCTCTACGGGATTGCTGGAGGAGACAGCACAGCTCTTTTTCGGCTCGCGGACTGCGCCGCCGCTAGGGTCGGCTCAGCCCCCTACTTCATCTGCATGGACGCCAATACGAACATCGACGACAACCCACACCTTCTGCACATGTTGCAGCACGGATGGTTCAACGTTGCTGAGGGCACACCAGACCACACCATGCATACATACGGCAATATCCCTGACTGGGACCGCGTCACCAAGTGCCCCCGCACTTCGCGCATCGATTATATCATTGCCAACCAAGCGGCGAGATCCCTTGTCACCGACTTCTGCTATCTACGCGACTTGCCAGCGAAGTCTCATGTTGGCCTGCAGGTCACGCTTGACCTCAGTCGCCTCGACCATACGGCCCGACGTCTTCTTGCCCCCACGCCCAACCCTCCCGACGATGGAGCTCATGAGGGTCACGAGCTGCAGGCACTAGGGACCCTCATCGCTGGGCGATATCAGGACCGCATGGAACAGGCCGACACACGCGACGACGTGGAGCGCATGTTCGCCCTGGCAAACGAGGCCAGTCATGAGTACCATCTCACCCGTCTGCGCGACCTGCCACCTCCACCGCCCGACCACCCAAAAAAGAAGCCCCCACCATGCACGGGCTCACGCCCACGTTCGAAGATCGGCCTGTTGTCCCCCGCGCCTTCCCCACCTACGGAGCTTCCACGATACACATGAACCGACTGCGCAAGCTCCATCGGCAACTCTGTGAGCTCCGTTTCATCGGACAGCACCATCATTTGGATTGCCGTGCTATCCCGCCGTACCTCGCGCAGCGCATCGACTGCACGTGGACCGCGGCCCGCCTCCTATGCCACAAGCTGCGCCCCACGGTTCTCCTTGACTTCCCCGAGGCCTGGACCCCCGACGAGCCAGCACCTCACGGAGAGCACCTTGACGTTTTGATCCAACACCTCGACTTAGAGCTGGCGCGACGTGCGAACCGTGCTAAAGTTGAACGCATCAAGATATGGGCTGAGGGCGTCCGCGAGCCAAGCGGGCGAAAGGCGGCCATATACGCACGGGCTGCTGACAGCTCGCCCACGGCGTATCTCCGCACGCCTACCACACCTGACGATACGCAACTCCACTGCGACACCAACGCCTTTAAACCTGACGAAGCTTGCACGGACGACAGCGACGCTGACACCGAAGCTGG
>CAUYUJ010010824.1:315170-354573 GCA_963575745.1 Prorocentrum cordatum | reverse complement strand
GGTTTTTGATGTTTTTATGTTGAAATGCTTGCAAACACACGGTGTTCGGTAGGATTCTGACATGAACGCGCGCGTGTGCTCTTTGTGGTATTTTTTGCAATGGATTATCGCCGTGGACGACAGGACGTCCATGTCGAGAGGAAAAAATAAGAAAAATGTTGATTTTGTATTGTTTTTTACAGGTTAGGATGGGACCACCCGGATGCGGCCCCTATCTGCCGGCCTGAGGGGGGAGTAGGAGTATATTCTAATAAGGAATAAGGATAGGAGTACGAGTAGGAGTAGGATGAGGAGGATGAGGAGGAGAAGGAGGAGGAGGAGGAGGAGGATAAGGATGATAAGGATGATAAGGAGGAGGAGGAGGAGGAGGAGGAGAACGAGGAGGATGTGGAGGGAGGAGGAGAAGGAGGAGGAGGAAGAGGCTAGACTTGACCAACAAAGTCTTTCAAGACGAATTCGGCCCTAGGGGCCGCCCGGAGAAGGAGGAGGAGGAGGAGGAGGAGGAGGAGGAGGAGGAGGAGGTTAGGCGGAGGAAAGGAGGATAAGGAGGAGGAGGAGGAGGAGGAGGAGGAGGAGGAGGAGGAGGAGGAGGAGGAGGAGGAGGAGGGGGGGGAGGGAGGGAGGGAGGGAGGGAGGGAGGCGGAGGAGGGGGACGAGGAGCGAATGGGGCTCTTCGGGCCACGGCAAGCCTCGGCCGCGAACGGGCTGACAGCCCCAGATCGGAGGGAAGGGCCCGACAACCGTGGCCTCTGCCGAGCCCGACGTGGTCCTGCCCTCGGCGTTTTGGCTGTACACTCCCCCTGCCCTTCGCGGCCGCCCTTCATCTTCCATTCGTCCGTGCGCAGCGTGCGTGCGCATTGTGCGCCGCGCAGTGGCCCTGCACTGACCGACCGCGCGTGCGCAGAGACCCGCGACAGAGCACCGTGCCCACCGCTCACCAGACGCAGCCCCTTGAGATCGGGATCCGTACTTCGGTGTGGGCTTGCGTGGTCCTGCCGAATTGTGCCCAGCGCGGCGAGCTGACGACCGCACAGCGGTGCCATCATTCGCGGGACGGGTCCCGTGACGGCATGGGCTGGGTGTGCAAGCGGGGCAGGCGTGGACCTCGTGAAACACAGAGCTTCTGTCCCGCAGGAGCAAACACAGCGCAACAAACTCTTCAACGCTTTCTCTGTACTGTGGGCTAGTTTCCGATGCGCCGAAGCCTTGCCAGCACCCCATCCCGTCACAACTGGTCTTGGCCATGAGCAGCGAAGGTGCACTACAGGACAGTGTGCAGTCCATTGTGCATGTCATCTGAGAAGTGCCGCTGACGCCTACGCGACGACCTGTGCTCTCTGGGGAGCGTCGGGTGTTTCTCAGTTTGTGCGCCCAGCCAGAAGAGGCGACCCGATGTCAGGAGCAGCCGCGTATGAACTGTTTTGGCTGCTGCACTTGCAGGTGTCCTTGGTGGTTTCGTCGTTGTGCTTCGGACTGTGCTGGCATGGCGGATTTTCACACGACGAAGACTTCTGTGCCCGCAACTGAATATTCACGCCTGACCTAGACTACTAGGTGTGTTGTGTTTTGTGGTGCCGTTCTCAGCCATCAGCCGCGCAATCCGGTGTTCCTCTCTCTTCCCTTTCTCCCTCCTGCTCCTCCTCCTCCTCCTCCTCCTCCTCCTCCTTCTCCTCCTCCTCCTCTCCTCCCTCTGCTCCCTTCCTTTCCCTCCTCTCTTTTTCCTTGCCCTCCCCTCTTTTTCCCTCCTCCTTCTCCGCCTAGCCAACCCCAGTGGGCACGTCTTGTGACCGTTCGCGCGCTCGCCTCTCCGAGCCGCCGCCCCTCCCCTCGGAGCCTGGCATCAGGGGCATGCCCCCGGGGCCCATGGGCGGCATGCCTCAGGGCGGGAGGCGGGCGACGGCAGAGGGGGAGGAGAAGGAGATCAGTAAGGAGCGAGGGAGGGAGGGAGGGAGAGAGAGAGAGAGAGAGAGAGGGGGAACCACGAGGAGGAGGAGGAGGACGAGGAGGAGCAGGACGAAGGAGAAGGAGGACGGAGGAGGAGGAGGAGAAGGAGGGAGGAGACGGAATATTAAGCTACATCGGAGGAAAGGGGCGGGGGGCTGAGTTACGGATAATGTGACGGCGTCGGTTACTCAGAGACCCCAAGAAGCAGACTTTAACGGGTTTACCCATAGCGTCACGTATGGCTCGTTCATCGTTCATATAAAGCTTGGGCCAGACGCCCTGCTGAATTCGCTTTGGGTCGTCTTGACGACTACGCTTGGGATCGCATTCCTTGGATTACTTTGCAAGCTGTTGAGCTGCGAAGCCCCCACAGGCTACACGTAACCAAATCCTCAGCCCAACGTGATATTGAGGTGGGTGTAATTATCTTAGTGGCCACTCCCCTCCCCGACGTGCACCTGCTGCCCTGGAGGGGGATCCCAAGTTGCACCGTCCACCGTGGAAAAGGAGAAGCACGGCGAGTCCAGCCAGGCCTTGTTCTGGGCCTGAGAGGTCGACCCCTCACACCAAGTGCAACTAAGATCTGATTCAGTGAGGCGATGCTGAGTTTATCATACACTGCACTACAGATCATTGGGGGCAGTCGGGCGAAGGCCAGGATGCCTCAGGCGGGGCCGAACCCCCTCATGACCTGTCTCTGCTTCAACGACCTCGAGTGTGCTCAACAGACTCCTCATTCGTACGGGATGCGCCATTCGTTCGATCTGATCACGGCGCGCACGGACTGTAGCCCCGATGCGGATCTTCGATGTTGCCAAACCTGCTAGCTCGTCTGCTGCAGCACTGCCCGGGATGAGCGAGGCTGGGGCTGTCTTCTGGGCGGTGTCCTCCGCCTCCTGGTGGTACGAGGCACGAACAAAGCCGAGACCGAGATCCGAGATGCTTTACCTTTCGAGCACGGCTCCGATCTGACACAAAGTCTGCAGGTTCACCTGCGAGGGCGGCGGGGCGACCAGCGCACCAGCCCGAGCACAGTGCAGCATCGTCCGCGGCGAGCACCACGTGCGCTCCTGGCCGCCACGCACCGCCGCGCACAGGGCGTGCAGCCCGCCCCTTGCCGCTGTCCGAGTAGCTCCTGGGAGTCCTCCCCCGGGCACCGATCTGCAGCTCAGTGTCGCACGCCATGCTGGGGTGGACTGCAAGACAACAGCCCGGCTCTCCGGAGGGCACTGGCTCGACCATCTTCTTCACCGCTGGTGTCTCCGGATCTGAATGCGGGATGCTCTTCAGCACCCGCTGGGAAGCAAGACTCAATGAAAGATCTGATGCCGTACCAAATCCAGCCAGCTGTTTCGTGAGCGGCGCTGGCACTTCCAAACATCAGGAGGAGGAGGACCAATGCAAACCCAAGACCCATCAACGATATTGCAATACACTCTCCCTCCAAAATCCCTCTTCATCGGCCCATACACGGATTCATTCTCACTGACGGATATGCCCCGTTGAAAGACAACCATTTGAACATCTGGAATTGTACCAACACGCCATTCCTGAACATCAACGCCGCGAATCACCGCTACTGTTGCGTCTTGACGATCCCGAATCGTACCAAAACACTCTTCCTGGGGCTTCAGCACCGCGAATCAACGTGACTGCTGCGCCCTGGTATTCCGACATCGTGCCAAAACGTAGTTCCTGGAACCTCAAACGATGAGGACCCTTGAAACTGCTGCAGACTCTTACGACGAATGCGCGCGGCGCTGAAGCGAGAACCAACTTTTGAAAAAGGAGCCGCCCTCCATCCGTGGATCCCTTGCAAACTTCTACGACATACGTAGGCGGCGCCACGGCGAGAACCACATTCTGAAAACGTGCCGCCCTCCATCCGTGAAGCGCTTGCAAACTTTTGAAACGAATGTGCGCGGCGCACAAGCGAGAGCCGCATTTTGAAAACTGACCGCTATCTATCCATGAAGCTCTTGCAATTTCTTAGAACGAATGGGCGCTGCGCTAACGCGAGGGCCACACTGTGAAAGCGGGCTGCCCTCCACCCGTGAAACTCTTGCACATGTTATTTTTTTGTGCGCGGCGATAAAAAAGCGAGAACCGTATGTTTGAAAACGGGCGGCCCTCCATCCACAAATCTTTTGCAACCTTCAATCCGGAGAGGAAGTCTCAGGCGAAACGCCCGGCCCGCCGTTTCAACTGGCCTCGGTGTGCGACAGAGAACAATTAACTAGAAGGAGAAGGGATGGAGGAGGAGGAGGAGGAGGAGAAGGAGAAGGACGAGGCGAAGGAGGGGGAACGCCAATACCATGAGGGGTTCGATGTCTCACGATACTTCACCGCGAGCTGCTGGTTTCAGCCACCTGTAGGGCCGATCAGCGTTAGGCAGGGGAGGTAGCAGGTAGCAGAGAGTATTCTACATCAAGCTGCTGCAGGAGCGTGAGGAGCGATCTATCTTGATTCGCGGCCACTTCCTGAGCTATGTCACGTTGTTGATGTAGAAATCAAAAGTGGTGGCCAGGCTCACATTCTCACGCGCGAGATCAAAGGTAGGCTACTGGACGGGGAGGCCGAGTCCGAGGCGGAAGATGGGGCAAGGCGAGACGACGGCTCGAGGACGGCAGACGAGGTGGGCGAGTCAGATAGTGTGAAATGCGGTCGGGGCGATCGCATCCAAACACGCAGCCCGAACAAACGCGCCTTGGGGGGGGGGGGTATATGGGCGGCAAGCTGCATGGTCGCCCTCGACCTACAAAAACGTAGCTTGCTCGCACATGACTTCGACAATGGGTATTGGATAGTCGTAGTTTCATCCGAGTTCGAGGAGCCCTTCGGGCCCACGTCAAGATTGCAGCCAAATTCCACGGCGGCTGAGACTGCGTCGCCTGCGCTTTGGAAAAGAGTGTGACGGTGCGCATGCGCATGATGACGTGGCCGGAGGGCCAACCACAAGGACCACCCCAATGTCTGAACATATTCTGGGAGTTGCCAGTTGGACAATGACAAGGTCGGAGTCCAGAGCGGAACAGATGGTTACAAGATGTGCAGAAAAGACGGGGAAGGCAATACTTCTTTCTTGACTTTTCACGACGTGGCTCCACAGCTCTCGACCCAATCCCCGCTGCCGGTTTCTTCGCTGTGCTCCGTTTTCTAATGACCTTGAGGTCTGGGAGCGGCCCACCGGAGGCCCGCCCAACGAAACAACGCCCGTCTTGACTTTTCAGCGACTCCTGGCGGCTTGGGCCCTCAGCTCTCAGCCGCCCCACACCCGCTTTCAGACCTCTCCCGGAGCACGCTCCGACCTGGACTGAGACGGCGAGCCCAGCCGCGGCGAAGAGGGCCGCCTGGGACGCCCGGGAGAGTCCCAGAACACTGACGGACCGACGAACGAACGGCGACGGCACCAACGACAACGACAAGGACAGCGACGCGACGGAGAGGCCCAAACCAGAACGAACGAACGAAAGAATGAACGAACGAACGTCACCATCATCATCATCATCATCATCATCATCATCATCATCATCACCATCAGCATCAGCATCAGCATCATTCTCATCACCATCACCATCACCATCATCATGATCATCAGCATCAACATCATCGTCATCACCATTATCATGATCGTTGACATTACCATCACCATCACCATCACCATCACCATCACCATCACCATCATCATCATCACCACCATCATCATCATCATCATCACCATGACCATCACAATCACCATCACCAAAAACCATCATCATCATAATCATCACCACCACCATCTCCACCATCATCATCGTCATCCTCCTCCTCCTTATTCACCTCCTTCTCCTCCCCCTCATCATCATCATCATCACCACCATCATCAGCATCATCACCATCGCCATCATCATTATCATCCTCATCCTCATCATCATCATCATCATCATTCTCATCATCATCATCATCCTTATCATCATCATCATCATCATCATCATCATCATCATCATCATCATCATCATCATCACCAGCATCACCATCACTAGCACCGTCACCATCTCTATCACCACCACTATCGCGGACACGATCACCATCATCACCATCACCATCACCATCGCCACGACCATCATCGTCAACTCCCCCACCATGACCAACACGGACAAACGGATGGCGACGGCAACGACGACGACGACGGCGGCGAGGGCGCCGGCAACGGCCCGCCCCCGCGCCTGGCGGGAAGGGCGGCATGCCGGGCGGCGCACCGGGCAGCGGTCCGCCCGGGCCCGGAGGGGCTGGCATGCCTGGCGGGCGCGCGTCGCCGCTCTGCCGCCCCCCGAGTGGTGCGCCACCGCTGGGCGGATGCTGTGTTCCTCTGGTTTGTTTTGATGATCCAATCCTCCTGCCTTGGGTTCGCGTTCTTAAAATAGCGCTGCGGTCGCTTCCTTCTCATCCCGCCTCCCCCCTCCTCTTCACAATTCCCTCCGTCCCGCATCGTTTTCCCTCTCACCTCCCGCTTCCTTTTCCCTTGTCTCCTGACTTTTTCCGTCTCCTGCCTTTTACCTGGCTCGCCCTTGCCTGCCAGATTGCCACCTACCTCGCCATCCTACGAAACCTCGCCGTCGCTAAGGGCTGCGTGGGCCTCCGGGAGGTCCAGCGGAATGGCGTCACTAGGCAGATCCGAGCGGACCCGCCGTCGTTGGGGGGCTGCGCACTGCGAAGCGATGGATGCTTTCGAAGGCTGCTAAAGAGTCCTCCGGAGTGACGTTCTTGGCAGATCAGACCAGGACCTCGCCGTCACTGGTGGGTTGCGAACTGCGACGGTGGTGCCACTTTCGGAAATAGCTGGGGGGTCCAGCGGAGTAGCGCCTTAGGAACATCAGAGCGGGACCTCGCCGTCGATGGAGGGCTGCGGGGTTCGAAACGGCTTTGATACTTTCGAGGGGTGCTAGGGGGTCCAGCTGAGTGACGTCCTACGCAATTCAGAACGGGACCTCGCCGTCGCTGGGGGGCTGCGAGCGGCAAAACGGTCGCCACTGTCGAGGGCCGCAGTGGAGTCCAGCGGGGCGACGCCGTGCGCAGTTCAAAGCGGGGCCTCGCCGTCGCTGGGAGCTGCTAGCTGCGAGGCTATTGTCATTTCCGACGGATGCCGCGGGTTAAGCGGACTGGCGTCGCGGGCAGATCAAAGCGGGCCTGGCTTTCATCGAGCCGCAGACCTCAAGCCCACTCGACTTCCGACAGCTCGAGGTCACGCCCGCCAGCCTGGTCATCTCCCACGCCGAGGTCTTGACGTCCACGGCCTGCCAGGGCCTGACCATGCGCCGCGGAGTCATTGTCGACACCATGTGCAAGGACGCGGAGGACCTGGAAGGCCTCTGGTTGCATCAGTACGTCCTGCTCTCCAAGGCCATGAAGGCCGAGGACTTGCTGATGATACGCGGCCATGGCCTCGATGTGGGTTCCCGTGGGCCGCCCGCAGACCAGGCGGCGCGCCTGTGGGCGTTTAGCTCCCGCAGTGAGACGTGCAGGAAGGAGGCGGGGAGGCTGGCGGGCGAGCTTGGCTTCGGTCGATTATTGCACTGGCTATGGACAGGTGATCCTTCGAGGCGCCGAACGACATGCGGCGGGCTGCGCTGTTTCTCAGCGTGCCACTGGACAAATCGCCACCGTCCTTTTTCATCCCGCCTCCCTCGTTGTCGTCCTCTTCCCTCTTCCACCGTTTTCCTGCTGCTGCTGCCGCCTTGACTTTTAGGCTCCCCCCTTTCTGTCCTTCTCCTGCCTCTCGTTCCCGCTCCCTTCCTGTTCGAGCCTGGGGCCTCACTCCTAGTCCTGTTGTTTCTGTCCTGTCAGTCGTGCAACGCGCGCGCATCCCATGTAGCTTGCACAACAGATGACAGCTCCTGTGTTGTCACCAGTCATACTAATCTGGGCAAGCTCCTCTGTCATTTAGTGCAGATGTGTTGGGTACGTCCCAGGGTACTGTATTTTTGTCTCCTGGGGCGGCCGATGAGATCAAGAAGGAACGCGTTAACGGCAGTGCCAGACAGGAAAGTTACGCCGAGCAGGCCCGGATGCAGCTCATTGGACTTCCTGCAAGTCGTAGGCTCCAGCTCCCCAGACCCCCGACGTCATGATTTTTGTTCACATCGTCGACCCCAAGTGGTCTGGACCCTTTGCCCAGGACCAGGTCGTCGTCCTGAGTCGTTTGTTGATGTTCCCGAGGCCCTGGAAGGGCCCCTGGAGGCCAAAAATAACGAAAAACCTCCCGTCGTGATTTTTTTCACCGCGCGAGGAGGTCTGGGTCCGGCGGGTGGCGGCAGACCCTGACGTCGCGGAAAAAAATCACGGCGGGCGGGTCTGTGGCACCTCTCCGACCCCCGGGGGGGCCCTTGCCAGGCCCTGGGACCGTCAATGCACTGTAAACTAGCAGCAGAGGGTGCAGAGGCGGGTCGAGGAGTAGGAGGTCGGCTTGTGAAAACATGCATTCGTCGATCTCGTGAGCGCTTTTTTTGATTCGGCGTTTCGACATTAGGCGGAAGGGGGGGGGAGGGGGGGGGGTCTGGCTCCAGACCTCTGCTTCGTGCGACTGTTTGCAACCGTGCGTCCTATGGGGGAGACTCCACCTGCTCGAAACAGGCGCCCAAAACAGCCAAGATCTACTCCATGAGGGCGAGGGGTGCGAGGGCCCGTGCCGATCGGCGAACCAATGCATAAAAAACGATCGCATTCCTGGGGACTTCAAGGAAAGATGCAGCCAGGATAGGGGTGAGAGCATGGCCATGTGCACCTTAGATGTTTGATCAGAAGGGATCGTGGCCGTCTGGACTGAATCGTAGCTGCTGCGGTTCTTGGCACTGCTTGGTCTCTGGGGGCCCGTGCGGAGCCCCGGAACTGACAACAAACAAAAGTCTCGGGATACAGAAGCCGGCCCTGGGGAAGGAGCTCTCTGGCGGTCGACATTGCGAAACAAGGTCACTAGATCGGGGGTCTGGCTTCTGCTCACGTCGGGCCGCACAGGTCATCCAGGCGCCTGGCATGCAAAAGAGATCCCTCATCCAACAAACGCATTGCGCTTACTTTTACGTGTATCAGTGTATACACATACAACTCCGAGTTGCCCCGATACGCAACACGCAACGCGTAGCGTGTTGACACGGAGTCGACACGTAGACTGGAAGCGTAGGTCTGGTGCGATGCGCTCGACAAAACGTGGACCAACATGTTGAGCCAACACGAAACGCATTCACATGGACGCCTTGGACACGGCACGTGTTGCGTTTCAGCACGTGCGTATCAGGGAAGCAAAGATACAGCTACGCCCTGCCTGAGGCAGTCGTGCCCCACCTGTCGCGGCCACGCCCTCCCTGCGCCCTGTCTGTGGCAATCGTGTCGTGCGCACAACGCCCCACGACTGCGCAGTGACCAGCTGCCGGCTTCTCAGCATGCCACGGGGGTCGACCCCAGTTTGTTTTTGTTTCGGGGGGGGTTATAAAGATCTTCGATCGATCCTCGGTCCTTGATCAATCCTCGATACTCGATCGATCAATCCTCGATCCTCGATCGACCTGGGGGAACGAACAACAACACGCCGATGCCGCCGCTCCCAAGACCTCTCCCAAGGTGCGCCCGGTCCGGCCGGGATCCCGGGGCGAGTCCCGCCGAGGCGACGGGGGCCACGCAGGAGGCCAACAGAGGCGAAGACGAGGAAAGGACATCGATGCTGCTTTCCCGCCCCTGTCCTAAGTATGGGGTGGTGTTGGTACTCCAGATTTCGTAACAAAAGGGAGGGGGTCTGGACCCTCCAAGACAAGCCATTTCAGACCTCCCCCGTGGGAGAACCCTCCAAAACATCGTCCCCAGACCCCCGCAGGCCCTCCAAGATAGCCTGGAAGAGACCCCCCCCGAAATGAGACCCCCCTCCCTTTATTACGAAATCTGGAGTATCCGTTCAACTAGCCCGCGTCCTTCCCCTCTCGCTCAAGGTTCCCTCATACGCAGGACCACTCATGCTCCGATCTAGTCGCACTCATACTCACGCACTCGGGCTCACTCACACTCAGACGCACTCGCGCTCATACTCCTCATACTGAGACCCACTCTTACTCGGACTCCTCATGCTCAGACCAATCCAACTTCCCCATGTCCTAAGCATGAGGGGGGGTACATGCGTCCTTGGCATGGGGTGTTTGTTTCCCGTATCCTCAGCATCCGAATCTTGTCATGAGTGCCACGCCTGCGCCTCCTCACCTCCTGCCTCCTCCCTCCTTCCCCCCTCCCATCATATTCGTACTCATTGACACCTATATCCATTCACACTCAGACTCGCTCGTACTCAGACCCACTCGTACCCAGACTGCTCACGCTCAGATCCGCTCATACCCAGACTACTCGTAGCCAGGCTCATTCAAACAGAGCGCGTACACTCGGACAACGCACTCAGACTCGCTCACTCTCGGACTGACCCACATTCTACCACTCATACTCAGACCCGCTCATGCTCGCTCCTCGTACTCAAGCTCGCTCACGGCCACCGCGATGCAGACGGCAACCCGCTTGGGCACCAAGGGGGAGCAGCCGATGGGGTCTTGGACGGGACCCTTCGCGCAAGCTCATCGGACTCGTCCCGTCGCAAAGCCCCGTGAGCACCGCGATGCCACAAGCGTAGCAATTAGGGCACCCCACGGGGGAGCCGCCAGGGGGTGCTGCACAGGCCCGCTCGCGCCGAGTCGGCGAGCGCCTCAGGCGAGACGTTGGCTTTGGCTTCCCCAGCCCCTTTGGTCCGAGGGCCCCAGGGTCGCTGGGAGGGCTCAGGCCTATCCCTTGTGCGCCCCGTATGGGGAGCCGCCATTGGGGGGGGGGGGGCGCGAGCCCGCTCGCGCGCCCAGATTGTGGGGACGTCTCGAACGAAGCGCTGGTTTGGGCTTCTTCGGCTTTCTTTCGAGCCCCATCGTTACTGCGATGTAGCAGGAAAGGCGCCTGGCCATCCAAGCTCCAACGGGGAACGCGCTGGGGGGCACTGGATGGGCCCGCTCGCGCCCAGATTGTGGGGACGTCTTAAGCGAAACGACGTTTTGGGCTTTCCCGTCTCCTGTGTTCTGAGAGTCGCTTGGTTACAGCGATGTAGCAGTCATATATATATATATATGTGTGGGCACCCCAAGGAGGAGCCGTCAAGATGTGTTGCACGGGCCTCTTCGTGTCGAGATTCCAGGGACGTCCCAAACGAAACGCTGGCTTTGGCTTCCCCGGCTCCTTTGATCTGAGGGCCCCATGATCACCTCGATGTAGCAGACATGGCAATTGGGCGCACCAATGGGGAGCCGCCGAAGAGTATTGACCAGGTCCGATCGCGCCCAGATTGTGGGGGCGCCTCAAGCGAAACGCTGGCTGTGGCTCTCGACTCCGTTGTTCTGAAAGCCCAGTGATCAATTGGATGGCCCCCCAAGGGGGAGCCGCCAGGGAGTGTTGCACGGGCCCGTTCGTGGTAAGATTCTGGGGACGTCTCATACGGCACGCTGGTCTGGGCTGCTCCGACTGTTTCTGGCGCCACGTGATCACCGCGATGTAGCAAGCATGACACTTCGGCTCCCCAAGCTGGAGCCGCCAGCGAGTGTTGCACGGGCCCGTTCGCGCCCAGATTGAGGGGAAGTCATGGGAAGTCTCAAGCGAAACACTGCTTTGGACTTTTCCTGCACTTCTCTTTGAGAGCCGCATGGCCACCGCCATGTAGCAGGCATAACATTTGAGCGCTTTCAGGGGGAGCCGCCATGGGGGTGCTGCGCGGTCTTGTTCGCGCCCAGACTGCGGGGACGCCTCACGCGAAAAGCCCGCGCCAGCTTGTCGGACTCGTCACTTCCAAGAGCCCAGTGATCACCGCGACGTAACAGGCATCACATTTGGGCGACTCCTTCGTCTCGGGGACACCCCGCGGGGGAGCTGCCCGGGGGTGCTGCGTGAGCCCGTTCGCGCCCCAGGGTCCGGGGACGTCTCGTGCGCAACGCCCGTCGAGACTCCTCGCACTTTTTCTCCCCTCGGAACGCCATGACCACTCGACGTAGCATGCGCGGCCTTTGGGGCTGCGTGCACCAGCTGAGCGCAGCAGAAGCCAGCTGAGACCAGCAGAGGCCAGAAGAGGCCAGCGGAGACCAGCAGAGACCAGCAGACACGAGCACAAGCCAACACAGACCACAGAGGCCTACCCGCGTTTCCTGCCAACCATCTGGCGGACATGAACCTAAAACACAGCAGAGCGGCAAAGCACAGCAGTGCGCGGAACAGCAGGCGGCGGCGGAGAGCAGCAGAAAACACCGCTCACACTTGGACTTATTCTCGCTCAGTTGCCCTCAAAGTAAGAATCACCCACACTTGGATACCCGACGGCTACGCGCAAGAGTGACCCTGCGCAAGAGTGACCGACCCTTGGTGCGCGGCTTTCGGGGGGGGCGCGGGGGCGCCCAACCCAGGCGCGCAAGCCGCTGCTGTCGCATCGCATTCGGCGATCCGGGGACCCCAGGCCAGTCTGGCGAAGGGTCACCCTTACGTGTGATCGAACCCCTGCCGGGAAGCGTCAGGAATCGACGTGCACACGAGCGACGAGAAACCACGGGTCTCACGCGAGACGACGCGGCGACCTCACGCGGTGGTGGCTCACGCGGGCCCCCAGCGCGGCACGCCACATCCGAGGCAAGGGCGCTGACGCGCGACCTCACCACGGGAAGCTCACGCGCGAGTGTCGGCGCAGTCGAGCTCGTTCTTCGGCGTCGCTCACGTGTCGGGACCCCCGCGCCAAGCACCTGCTCCCGCCCCCCTCCTCCCACGTCGGGACCCCCGCGCCACACACCTGCTCCCGCTCTCCTCTCCCGTCGAGGTGTCGCTCCTGTGGCGGGCGTCGGCCGGGGAAGAGCCCCGCGGGCAGCGGCCCGGGGGGGGAGTCCCGGTCGTGCCAGCACGGCCCTCTTGGAGGCCTCCCAGGTGGGGTCCGAGTACAGTCGGAACTATCGGCTGTACGCAAGAGTGACCCCGGGCAAGAGTGACCTTTGGTGCGCGACTTTTTGGGGGCCGCTGGGGGACCAAACCTGGGCGCGCAAGCAGCTGCTACTGCTTCGTTTTCAGCCGGATGGGGACCCATCTGTGCCCGCACCAAAGGTCACTCCGGCGAAAGGCCACTCTTACGTCTAGTCGAACCTAGGCCAGAAGAGCATCCCTCAAGAACATGAGACCCTGTGCCGGCCAAAACAAACAGAACATCCGAGGGTTCCTCCCCAGGATGCACAAGAACATCCAAGAGACACGAAGACAACTGGGGTGCCCTCTCCGAACCGACCTCGATCTTTTACCTCAGTCCGGCTGTAGATGCGGTCGGAGTGTCGCGCTGCATCGCCGCTGCATCGGCTTGGTTCTTCTTGACTTTTGTTTAAGCGCCCTGGGCGTTTGTTGTAAACCTTTATTGTTTTGTTTTTGCCGTTCTGCACTGGGCTCTCGACAAGCTAAAAACTCACAACAACACGCAAGGTTTTTTTACAGCGTTTCTAACTGTTTTTGCTTGCATGTTTACGCCCGTCGGTAAAACACGCTCTTACACCGGTCTAGCACCAACCCGAAACAAGCCTGGAAGCCCGATAGCCCCAAGAGGGACGGCGAGCAGTCGGACTGAGAGAGCCGCAGGGCTGAAGACTGCACGCCAGGAGAAGGAACTGATGATGTCGTAGACGGCAATGCTAAACAGTACAACCAGCTGATCTGAAGACGCTAAACAAAAAGTAGCTAAACACGCAAAGCTACATAACCATTGCTCTTCGCGTTTTTCGTTTGTTGTTGGGAGTTTCAAACCCCCGAAAAGGATTTTCAACACGCAGAGTTAAACATCTGATAACAAAAACACCCTGGGCATATTTAAGAAGAGCCAAGTACATCGGCGACGTCGGCGATGCGTCGGCGACGCCTGCGTGGCCGCTCGTGCCCTCGAGCGACCGCTCCGCTCTCTGCTGGGGCCCTTCTTGGCGGCGCGCAGCGGGGGTGGAGGGAGGAGGGGGTGGCTTCTTAGCAGGAAGCTGCTTCTTGGAGGGCGCCAGCCCTGCATCTATACAGAAGGCTTGCGCCTGCTAAGAAGCAGGGGTGCTTCCACGAAGCCCTCCCCTCGCCCCTTACCCTTAGGTCGGACGTGTTCTCCTACAGGCGGGTTTGGGTGGACGAAGAATGAAAAGCATAATGGGAAACATCAGAATAATCAAAACAAAAAAGTAAAAGTCGTCACCAGACTGTTTTTTGATTATTTCGGCGGTGGACAAACCTCCGTTTAGTAAACCACCCTTTAGTGAAAACTGCCTGGGACCGAAACCGACGGACCTGGACTGGACCCGCAAAAATGACGGCCGCGACGCCCTCTGGCGAAACGGAAACGGCCAATTCACCAATCGACGTGTCAGGGTGGGAGGTCTATCAACCTCCGACTGTTCTTGAACATTCCTCCTGTAGAGGAACACGCCCGACTCAACGCCGCCCCCCTCTGCGTGTGGCTGACCCTCGAGCGGCCTCTCCGCTCTCTGCCGGGGCCCTTCCGCGCCCGCCCGCGAGGCCCTCGGCACTGGGCGCCAACACACCCGCGTCACTGACGCGCGGGTCGAGGCAGGCACCGGCAGATCTTGATGGCTGTGCGCAGTGGCTCTGCCTCCTCCTCCTCCTCCCTCCCTCCCTCCCTCCCTCTACTCCTCGTCATCCTCGTCCTCCTCCTCTCCTCCTTCCCATTTCTCCTCCTCCTCCTCCTCCTTCTCCTCCTCCCTCCTCCTCTTCCTCCTCCTCCCCTGAAGACACAGCCAGGACAAGGACATATTCGAATGAAGATCGATCAAGGACCTCTGAGATCCAGCGGCTCGGGTGCCGCAACCCAGTCAGAGCGCTCTGGGACGCTCTGGGAGCCTTTCGAAACGCTCCGGAACGGATTTCTCCTTGCCCCAGCCCCGCCCGACATCCACGCGCAGGGGCGGGCGTTGGCAAATCTTGCTTCCTGTGCGCGGTGGCCGGCGATGTCTCATCATGGCAAGGCCACGTCGCGATGGCGTTGGCGCTGGCCCAATGACACCGCGCGGCGCCTCGGACCTTGGCCCTCGGAACGACCGCGGCTGCCCGACGGCGCTGACCGTCCAGCACCGGCACCCGCGAATAACTGCTTCCTGTGCGCAGTGGATGGCGATGCCTCGTCATGGCAAGTCCGCGTCGCGATGGCGTTGGGGCTGGCCCACTGACACCGTGCCCGCCCCTGAACCGTGGCCCTCGGAACCACCGCGCCATCCCGACAGAGCTGGTCGTCTGGCCCCAGCACCCGCGAATACTGCTTCCTGTGCGCAGTGGCTGGCAATGACTAGTCATGGCCAGTCCGCGCCGCGATGGCATCGGCGCTGGCCTGGTGACACCGTATTAAGCCCTGAAACTTGGCCCTCGGAGCGACCGCGGCATCCTGACAGCGCTGGTCGTCCGGCACCAGCACCCGCGAATCCTGGTTCCTGTGCGCAATAGCTGGCGATACCTGACCATGGCAAGTCCGCGTCGCCATGGCGCCAGCGCTGGCCCGGTGACGCTGAGTGGGCCCCTGAAACTTGCACGGCCCCAGCTTTCCGATAGCGCTCATCGTTCGACTCCGGCGAGGTCCAGGCCTGGCGTTGCAGCCGCGTCGGGCGTGGCGCGAGCTTGCCGCAGGGCGGGCAGGAGAGCGCCCTTCTGCCGAGCAGGGCGCTCGAGGGAGCCAGTCCCAGAAGCAACAGCTGGCCTTCTCGCAGCAGCGAGGTGCCCCACTCGCGCCCACCGTCCATGTGGGACGTCGGGCGTTGGTCCGACTGCGCTGCTCCGCACATCCGGCTCTGCTGTCAGCAGGGCTCGTGGTATTGACACTAATGGGGGCACAGTCAAAACGTGTGTTCAGGACAGGTGGTAAGGACGCAAGACCCTTGGAGGCCGAAGCTGAGATTTTTGGGGCGGCGGGCGACCAGTGAAAGCGGCAAAGGGCGGGCCGCAGAGGCAAGGACACAAGGGTAATTACCCTAGATGAAGGCGCGAGTCTTTACTAGGCGCGTTGACTGTACTCTCTCTCTCTCTCTCCCCTTGATACGATGTTCCCACGCCTTGCGATGAAGGGATCCTTCTTGGATTCTTGAAGGCGTAGTCATGGTACCCGCGCCTTGTCATGATATGAAAGGGTTGCGGACTCACTTCAGCAACCGCGTTTGTGCAAGCAGGGGCGTTCCTGATGGGCCGATGTTGGGACCGATGGCGCAAAAAGAACAACCATGGAGCTTCCAGAACCCCTCCCGCGGACCCCTCGCATATGAGTTCATACAACCCTGAGGTCAGTGGCTCGTGCGTGCTATAAGTCTGTAAGGTGACTCTCAAGCTACCAGGGGGCGCGTCCTTGCCCGCGGCAGGGACTAGGCCTGCCAGGGACGTAAATGGAAGAATGACATATCGAATAATGAAGACGCGTAACTCGCTGTCGGGGGAGGGGCCCTGACAGCGAGACTGGCAAGCAGGACGTCGCTGCCATCTGTCAAAAATGTCCCGGCCGCGAAGCTTGAATACAATGGCTGACACTGCTGCGACGATCCCACACGATAATGGCGTGATGTTTTGGCACCCCTCCGAAATTGAATGCGTGTAGTACTCGAGGTCTGACGTCCAGCGGTGCGTGCGGGCCCGCGCCAGCACGACCAAATCCAATTCACGTTCGACCTTTCGGCGCGCCCTCCGCAACGGGGAAAAAAGCCACCAGGAAGCTGGAACAAGCATGGCTGCGCACGCGGGTCATTCAGAAATCACTCGCCAGGTACACATCTGAATGGCTGGGCCACCTGGCCATGGAAGGCTGGAGCGCTGGAAGGACGTGCGGCCACATGTCAGTCAAGCGCTCGCCCAGGATGGGCAACGAAAAGAGGGGCCATACGTCATGCGCATAAGGACACGGCGACCTTACGCGATGCCCTACGCAGGCCGCCAGTGCGGCACACCACGTCAAAAGACGGCGCTCACGCGCGAATGTCCGCGTGAAAGTCCACGTCGCTTTCCCGAGGCCTGCGGGGGTCTCTGGAAATCCCCGAGGCCTCCGAAGTCCCCGAATGCCTCCCAAGGCCAAGCAGCACAAAAACGTCCAAAGACCTCGGTACTCATCCTCACTCGTGCTTCGAGCTAATTACGACTTGCCCCGCTCGTCCAGCATGAACGAGGCGGGCCATCGTGGAAACGGGTCCTTGACTCCATTACAAGAAGAAAAACGGCATAAACATAAACCCTTGGCGCTCCGCGCGGATTTCCTGGATCTGCACTTGACCCCCTCCCTGGCGCGCTCCGCGCGCCAGGAACGGCGCCGGAGGCGCCGCCGGGGGGGCCCAGCGCGGATCCAAGAAATCCGCGCGGAGCGCCAACATTTTATGTTTATGCCCTTTCTTCTTCGAATGAATGAGGCGGGCCATGGTGGACACGGGGCCTTGACCCCATGGGACTGGCCCTGGAGCCCGCTTCTGATCCGGGCCGTCTCTCTTGATGGCCCCAGGGGGCACAGGGAGGGCTCTGCGATAGCTCGGCGAAGCGCATGCGAAAACGCGGGTGTTTTTGGGGCCCCTCCGGGCCGCGTGCCTCAGAAGCGCCGACAACTGCACGCGCTTGGTGATTTCAGTCGGCGCGAATCCCACCAGCCCTCTGGGCGTAGGTGGTTTAAGGAGTTTCCTCTTCCAACCTCTTTCTTCCCCTTTCGGGGATGGGTTTACCCCTCCCCCTCCCCCCTCCCCCTGGACCTGGACGGGGGGGTTCGCGAGGTATCAGGGCGTTCAAAACGGCCTCGGCGAGGAAGCCAAAATCACTGGTTTTACTGAAGTTTTGGCCCCATTTTGGCCTTCTGAGGGGGACCCTAATTAGACACACACCCCTCCCGTGATCGATCTCGCCCAAGACGGCCCAAAGATGGCCCCCAAGGCTCCCAAGGGTGCCCCAAGAAGGCCCCAAGAGGTGGCCAGGAAACCCCAAGAGGCCCCCAGGATGCCCCCAAGAGGCTCCCAAGACACCTCCAAGAGGCCCCAAGAGACCCCCCAGAGGCACCCAAGATGCTCCAAGAGGCTTCGGCACCCAAGATGCCAAACCATTGATTTTACCAGCGTTTTAGCCACATTCTGGCCTCTTGGGGGGGGAGTGATTAAGATAACTCCAACAGCGCCTGGGCGAACCCCAAATGACCTCCAAGAAGGCTCAGGACATCCCAAGATGTCTCACAATGGCTCCCACGATGCTCCAAGATGCCCCAAGACCGCTCCAAGACGGCTCCAATTGGCGAAAGAGCTCCCCCAGGAGGCCCCGAAGAGGCCAACACCTTAGGAACATCTATGTGTTTGGCTTTCTCGCCTTGTCGCTTCCGATGGCCATCTGAAGCCTCAAGATGGTTCCAGGATGGCCAAAGAGGGCTCCAAGAGAGGCTCAAGAGAACCCCAATACAGCCCCCAAAACGCCCAAGAGCGCTCCAGGAGCGCCCCAAAAGCGCCCCAAGAGGCGATTATTTGGGCTTCCGAAGGGCAGCGCAAAACTAATGCTCGCTGTTTGTTTGATCGATGTCCTCCAATATGGCCCCACGAGCGCCCCCAAGGCTCCCAAGAACGCTTCAAGAGGCGCCCAGGAGGCCCCAACAGGCGCCCAAGAGGCCTCCAAAATGCTCCCAACAGACGCTCTCCGAGGCGCCCAAGACGCTCCAAGAGGCCTCCATTGGGGGACCCTTCCTCTGTGTGCTGCCCACTTCCCTGATCGAGGCAATTCCTCTGGGCATCGTTTCTGGATGGGCTGGTGGGGCTACTTTTTTGGTCAACGGCCTCGTGAAGCGGGTCAAAAGGCGTCCAAACTCTAGCCGGGCCACGACTAGGCAGCGGAAAAACGGACAAGCGGAAAAGCAAGACAGGCGCAGCAAACGGGCGGCAACTCAGAAAGGCGAGGAGAGACCCATTCCCGATGGCGTCCGAAAA
This sequence comes from Prorocentrum cordatum, assembly GCA_963575745.1. Taxonomy (NCBI): domain Eukaryota; class Dinophyceae; order Prorocentrales; family Prorocentraceae; genus Prorocentrum; species Prorocentrum cordatum. The sequence goes on along the minus strand of CAUYUJ010010824.1, from coordinate 335,671 downwards.
CCCCGGTGGCTACCAGCAAGTAGACGCAGCCAAAATCGCGCGGGAGCGCGACCAAAATCACGAAGAGGTCGATCACTCGGTGTGAGTCAGTCAGACGGCGACGTCAGAGACGAACGAAACCGACAAGCATCCCCAGATGACATCCGTGAAGTGGACGAACACAAATGTCGAAACACCGTGTCAGCGCAAGAGTGAAGAGGGGGCAACCTCGTCACAGATAGGACGACGGCAAGCGGCAGTAATTCTTGTTTGTGCAGCAGTAGCAGATGTCGACAGCGGAGTCCTTGCAGGGGAAAGCAGCCGACGGGCGCACCGAACCACACATGCCGAACCCGAAGTCCTTGCACCGTAGAGGTCGGCAGCGTAGCAAGATCCCACTGAACCCTGTCGGCCATCAGTGGAGGCCGACACTAACCAGGAGCAGGCCAGGGGGCACCTTACCGCCCATTCCCAGCGTGATCCTTGCATGGACTTGAAGCTGCCAGAGCACTATCAGACAGCGGTATTGGCGGCAACCCCAGCCGCGTGGGATAAACCCGGTGAAACAAAGGAGAGGGGGGAAAGTGCACGCCAGGCGCGGTAGGCACCACGGTGTGGCAGCTAACCGCTGCAGCGTTCGATGCAGGAGGGGAGGAAAAGAAGTGCCAGGCACACGGTGTGAGAGAAGAAGAGGAGAACGGAAAAACATTTACTCGAACAGTTGTTGCTGACTATGCCAATCGTGGCTGTGCCATTTCCGCGTGAAATCCAAGTTGGCGGAGCATCACCCGGCAGCGGCATTGGCGGCAACCCCAGCCGCGAGGGAAGATCCCAGTGAAACAGGAGAGGGAGAGTCAGCTAACCGCTGAAGCAAAAGGAGAAGGAGGAGAGCTCACCATAACCCTGTGTACACTGACGCGCACGCCAGGCGCTCTGTATCGAAGCTTACCTCAGTAAACCCGCCACTGGCACCAGCTTGCCGTTGTTCTTCACACGAAGTTTTGGGAAAAGCTGGGCTCTTTCAGCCGCGAAATAGCGCGCAAACGCAGATGATGAGGTCTTCCATTGGGCTAGCACGCCGTCCCATATGCGCCACCTGGTGTAAGCAATGCGCGCTTTCTTGTTTAGCCACGCACTAGTTACTGCAAGAGCCCGCAAGCTGGTGGGGTTACTTTTTGGCTCGTGGCTCCAAGGCGAATGACAGGGAGCAAGCACAACGTCCGGGGCGCGTGTCGATGTAAATTGGCCTCCGAAGCGAAGGCACGTGCCAGGGACAAAATGACCTTCATTAAAACGCAGACTGCGTCGGCAGGAGACCGGCCCAGACATCCCGGCAGGTGGGGACGCAGGCGCGGCGACCGGCGGCGGAACGGGAAGGACAAGTCGCCCCTTCGGCGCCGAACTCCAGCCGAACCACATGCTGGTGGAGTTACTTTTTGATTCGCGGCCCGCAAGGAGAAGTCCAGAGGGCGGAGTGACCGAGGCTGGGGCACAGCGACAGATAATTGGCGCGACATCGCGCAGAGTGCACCTGCAGATAGCTGGTGGGGTTACGCGAAGCGTCTAGAATTTCGGCCATCGCAAAGAGACGTCGCGAAACAATCCCAGACATGATCGCGTCGTCAAAAAATCACGACGGGAAGTTTTGGGCCGTTTTCGGCTCCTGGGGGCCCTTACCGGGCCCCGGGACCGTCAAAAACGACTCAAGATGAAACATCTGTCCAGGGGGAAAGGTCGGGACTTCATGGGGACCCCGTCTTGAAAAAAATATCCCAGTGCGACCCTACCTAGGAGTTGGAGCCTCTAGGAAAGCAACATTAGTAGGAGCGGTAAACGCCGTCCTCCTCCTTCTCCTCATCGTCGTAGTTGTAGCAATAGCAGTAGTAGTAGTAGTAGTAGTAGTAGTAGTAGTAGTAGTAGTAGTAGTAGTAGTAGTAGTAGTAGTAGTAGTAGTAGTAGTAGTATTAGTAGTAGTAGTAGTAGTAGTAGTAGTAGTAGTAGTAGTAGTAGTAGTAGTAGTAGTAGTAGTAGTAGTAGTAGTAGTAGTAGCGCCAGAACCGCCGACGCCACGCCGTAAGTGGATGCTGTGCTGCGCGATGCTATGCTATGCTATGCTATGCTATGCTATGCTATGCTATGCTGCGCAATGCTATACTGGGCTGGGCTAGGCTAGGCTAGGCTATGCTATGCTGCGCTATGCTATGTTGCGCTATGCTATGCTGCGCTATACTATGCTATGCTATGCTATGCTATGCTATGCTTTTGCTTTTGCTTTTCTTTCGCTTTTACCTTCACTTTTGCCTTTGCTTTTGCTTTTGCTTGGCACCCAGGGAGCGCAACCGGGGGAACCTCTCCCAGGGGACCGGGGGAACCGCCCGGGGCGGTTAGCACTGCCCGGCCCTTTAAGCTAACCGAGTAAGAACCCTTCTAGGCAGAGCCTAGGTAGGGAATCAAGACGTCGCTGGGATTAGGTAAAACATAGAAGGAACAATCACGACCAGGGCCCCCGACCCCATCTTTCTGCGCCGTTCTTCGAGCCGGATCGATGTGTGAGGGCCACTGGGCCGAAACTGGGCAAAAACGGCCGGCTCGAAAATATTGAGACGCCAAGATCTCACAGAGACAGGGCCCCTCTCCTGCGGAACCAGCCTCGGCCTTATCCCTACCCCTAAGATTGACGAGCCCGACAGCGATGACACTCTTGCAGTTGAGCCCTCAGAAGGCGACGGGATCCTTACGTACAATCGACATCGAGATCAAATGATGCCGACCATACCTGGACGCCAGGAATGAGTACGGAAAAAAGGATGCAATGCCGAACAACACATGTTGTCCAAAACCGACAGCGGCCGCTGTTGGGCAGGCGGCTGGTCGTCTTCAAAGAACAACGTCCGCGGCGGCGCGGACAGTGATTCCTGTTCAAAATGACAAGGAACTGCTGTGGGGCATCGTACCCATTCTTTCCGTACCATGTCGATCGTCCCGATCATATGCGTAAGGCTATGTTCCAGGCTGGCACAGTCAACCCGTATAATAAGGATGCGCGGTAAGGATGCAAGGGCCTTGAAAGGCCGTCTTCACGATTCTCGGAGATTCGAAACCTGAGGGCGCAAGGCAAAACGTCAAGAATGCAAAGGTAAACTTGGAAACGCTGCTCTTCCCTACTGTGCGGGCTGCCTGTAGGCAGGGCCCCATGCTCTTCCTGGCGACCCTCGCGTGTTCCAGCTTCCTGCCGTCTAGGCGCGGGGGACGCCCGGGCGCGCCGAAAAGCGCGGCGGCCTCCCCTGGGCGCAAGCGCCTCGCGGAATGGGGACGACAAGTGCACCCGGGCCTCGGGGCGCCCTCACGGCGCCCTTCGCCTGGGCTTCGCCCCGAGCCCGGCTCCTCCGCTGCTTTCCCTGAGAGCCTGGCGTCTCCATTTTTTCGAGCCGGGCGTGTTCGCCTCTGGTCGGTCGCAGATCGATCCGGCTCGAGCAATGACGCAGAAAGCTGTGGTCTAGGGCTTCGGGCGTGATTTCTACGACGTTGCAGTTTTTCTGCTACGTGGGATCTCAGGGTTTCTTCACAGACGGCTCCTCCCTGTCGAGCCCCGAGGCCGGTCGACAGGGCGGGCCGGGCGGCTCGCATCCTCACTGCTCTACGGCCCAGAAGCTGGAACGCTGAATCAGCTTCACGGACTGGACGGCGGGCGGCATTCAAAGTGTTGCTCTCGCCCCAGCGCCGCTCATCACATGGGCTTTTTCAAACATTGCAAGAGTTCGGCGGGTTGGGAGCGGGCCGCTTTCAAAATGTGGCTCCCGCTCCAGCGCCGCGCACAGTGGTTTGACCTTCTGCAGCAGCTGCAGAGATTGAGGGCGGCTCCTTTTCACCACGTGGATCTCGCCTTAGCGCCGCGCACATTCGTTTCAAGCATTTGCAACAGACTCACGGGTTCCCATAGTTAACGCACCAGAAACTGTGTTTTGAACTGGATCATGGCAATCAGGGCGCAGCAGTGACGTTGATTCGCGGTGTTGAAATCCCAGGAATGGTGTTCTTGCGCGCTTCAGGATCGTCAAGACGCAATTCAGGTTGACTCGTGGCGTTGGAGTCCCGGGCATGGAGTTTTGGCACGCTGCAGGACCTTCAGTCGGTTGTGCCCCAACGTGGCACTTCCATCAGTTGAAATGTACCCTTCTAGGAGCCTATGATGAAGCTCGGCGGGAGTGTTTATTCCAACATCGTTGATGAGTCTTGGGTTTACACAGATCCTCCTCCTCCTCCTCCTCCTCCTCCTCCCAATCCTCCTCCGTCTCTGCCTCCGCCTTTTCCTTCCCCTTGCCTCCTCCCACCCTTTCCTGTTTCTGCTGCTCCTCCTCCTCCCTCCCTCCCTCCCTCTCTCCCTCCCTCTCTCTCATCTTCGTCCTCCTCCGTCTCTTCCTCCTTGTTCACACCTGTTTGCTAGAATCGCTGGAATCCGCCTCTTTCTCCTCTCCTCCTCTCCATTCCTCCATCTCCTCCTCCCCCTCCTCCTCCTCCACCTCCTCCTCCGTCTCCTCCTTCTGCCCCCCTCGAAATCACCACCTCGGCCTCTCCCAGAGCGCGTTCTGGGCCAGGACCTCGGGGGAGTGAGCCCCAGCTTGACCTCTTTGCCCTTCTCTTGCTACTCGGCGATCGGCCGGCGGAGGAGGAGGAGGAGGAAGAGGAGGAGGAGGAGGAGCAGGAAGGAGCAGGAGGAGGACCACTGTAAACCCAAGACGCAGGAGGAGGAGGAGGAGGAGGAGGACCAGTGTAAACCCAAGACGCATTAAAGATGTTTCAGTAAACCCTTCCTCCAAATTCTTGCTATCGGTCGCCGATTAAATGTTCCTAGATAGCTCTTTGGAGAGTTAAGAGGGTTTCACATCAAGAGGCCGGAGCCGCAAAATAGCCCCGGAGGTCGTTCCGGCATCCGTTTTCCAACGTCGCAGCGCCTCCTGTGACCCTGCAGCGTGTTCCTAAAGACCTTTTCAAAACATTTTCCAATACGTGTGCCTGGAAGCTCTCCAGAAAGTCCTTCGGAAGCTCCCTCCAGGTCCTCCCAGAGTTCTTCGACAGGCTTCGCACGCTCTTCTGGCGCCCTGCTATCCGGGTTTTGGACCCCGCGCGTCAGCAGGAGGAGGAGGAAGAGGGGGAAGAGGGGGAGGAGGAGGAGGAGGAGGAGGAGGAGGAGGAGGAGGAGGAGGAGGAGGAGGAGGAGGAGGAGGAGGCAAGGCAAGGCAAGGCAAGGCATGGCTGGCGCTCGGGGGTAGTAGTAGCTCCTCTACGCTTGTGAGCTTGTGAGACCCCTGCGGATACGTAAGAGCTGGCCCTCTCTTCGGGACTGGGCCAGCCTGGCGACTCACCTAGCGAGCCGATGCACGCAAGGTGAGTGGCCATCGGCGGCGAGGCACGGGCCTCGCAGAGGGGCTCGAGCTGGCCACCACAACCCACTCCTCCACGCCGACATGGGGAGGCCCGAACACCGTTCCCAATGTCGGCAGGGGGAGTGGGCAGAGCAGCCCGTTCAAACCCAAAAACGGCGTGGGGAAGCACCCAGGCCTCCCTGGGCGTGGGGCCTCCCAAGGGGCGGCTCCCCCTTGCAGCAAAGAAGAGAGAGAAAGAGAGGCGGCTGTTCGCATCTGGACGAACTGCCCGCGCTCGAAATACCTGAACCCTCCTGCCCTGCCCAGCCCTTCGGCCTAGGCGCGGCGCGAGAATAACACGTCAATCAGCACGCGAGAGGAAGAGCAGAGACAGCAAGATAAGCAGGGGATCGCTAGCAGCTGCAGTGGGATTGCAATATAGCTGCAGCGCCGCCTGGATGCGTGCTGTCGCCTCAGTGGTCTCACTCCCCTCGGATATTATCTCGGCTGCACCTGCTGCCCACCGACTGTCGGCCAGTCATGGCGCATATCGAATGTCGAAATGCTCTGTGTCGGCTGGGTGCGGTTCCCTCAAGCGTGGGCTCACCGTCGTATGCGAGAGCAGTGCAAGGTGAAGGAAGACTGGATCTCTGCTGTTGAGCCGAGACTGCAAGTCGATGCTGCAAAGGTAATTGAATGTCATCACGCTGTTGTGCAGGAGTCGGGCGTCACATTTCACTGCTATGTTGCTTGGGCCCCGTCGGGTGCACTTGTGGTCCTCGTACTGGTGCCTGTAGGTCGGTACCTTGTCCTGCTGAACTTTGGCCTGGGGTCCTAGGAGGTCCCTGTGCGAGTCCCTGGCTGAGGTCCACAATGTGCTTGCGTCGTTCGCGACGCTGCACTACAAGGGCGTACATCTCCTCGAATTTGCCATTGGTTTTTCTCTGTTCCCTGAGTATCTGGAATTTCTTCGGGTCAAGACTGATCGCATGAGCAAGCTTTTCCATCTCACTCTCTGGTGGCCAGCGCGCAGGGGACGACGAGAGAGGAGGCGGAGGCAACAACGTACCGCTGGCAACCGCCGCGGGCGCCTCTCGACCTGGCCGCCCAGCAACGTCGCCTAGCATCGGCAGGTTGTGTCGGGATACTGGCGCCGTCGTTACTGCCTGCGGCGCAAGGGCGATTCGACCGCTCTCTCCAGGGCGCTCTCGGGGGCAGAGGCCTTCCCCTTGGTCGCGTTGAGGCCCAGCAGGCTGACCGTCATCGCCTCCTTGAGCTTGAACACTGAGAAGTTCCGCACCCATGCGAGCTCGGTCTCCCCGATCTCCTTCCCCTGTAGGATGGCGCCCAGCACTGGGGTCGGGTTCAGGCTGTACTGGAGCTTGCCGTGCCTGTCCCCCTCGTCCTCGCCCTCCCTCTTGTACGTCTCGTTGACCTTGGAGCTCTTGAAGATCTCCTCGGTCATGGCCTGGCCGTAAGAGTTCGCCGTCGAGTTGATGAACTCCAGCAGGATGGCTTTGCTCTCCTTCTCCATGATACTGCCGTTGGCCCCGTCCATGGACTCGTGCAGCTCGCGCATCACTTCGATGGCCACGTGCGCGCGCGGGGGTCCCAAGCCATGCTTCTTCCCGCGGGAGCGGACCTCCGTGGCGTACTTCTTGGCTGCCTGCAGGCCCGCTTGGAAGGCCCTGGCCTGCGCTGGGATTAGCCAGAAGTCGGACAGCACGTGCATCGCCTCCCTCAACTCTTGCGCATTTCGCAGGGCGAGCCTCATCGTCACGTTCAGGCGGTCGTCGTAGTGGTCGTGGCCGTCGCCGCGTCCTCGTGGTGGCTGCTGTCCCCCTTCCACCGCCGCTTGCTGCTGCCGGTGCTGCCGGCGACGAGCGTCGTTCTCCTGTCAGGTCGCTGCTTGCGCCGCGCTTGCCAGCCAGCTGCCAGTCCGCTCTCGGTGCCAGCGCCGCCATGGCAAGTACGCTCTTTGACCGAGCGGGGGCCTTCGTGATGAGATCGAACGCGGCACTGAAAAGAGAGTAGGTCTTGGGCCTCGTGTTCACAGAGGCCGCGCTCCAATGAGGCTGGTTCCAATAGTTCGTGGGCCCATTTGCTGCGGTCGACATCGCACGTGCCATGCCGTTCTACAGCCCTGTGACAATGGTCTATCGCCGTCTTTCGATGGAGGAATACACTGAGACACCGAGGGCATTTATTAGTGGTAGCAAGCACTGTGAGCAGCGTGGGAAGGTTGTGCACTCCTCTCTTGTGTGCCTGTAGTGCCTTTGCTGTCCTGAACCTCCTCCCGCATACTGTCTCCCTTCCTCCGTCGTCGACGCGCGGGTGATCGCGCGAAAAGGGACGCGCAAGTGCCTCCTCCTGCTCCTCCATCGTCTCGTCCTCTCCCTCTGCTTTGCCTCCTCCCCGCTGCGCTGCACTGCGCAATATGCTCGTGTCAACGCATAGCCACTGCCGCCACTCCTCGGTTCCTGGTGTAAGTATGGCCAGATCCGACGTGCAGTGCTCGTACCAAGCTCGCATATGTTCGTCCATCTCTGCTAGCAAATCTAGATCGTGCCGATACTGTTGAGCCATAGGCGTAGAGTGAGATCCCACCCATCCCCCTGGCAACAATCGTGTAACACCCTTCAACCGCTCCATCACACTGAGGCCAGAGATAGCTGCAATCAGGTTGCCGTGGTCTTCTGGAAACGTAGCCCACTGTTGATGCCATTTTAGTCGCCGTGCCCGTAGAGCGTCTTCTGTCCTCTCGAGCCTCCATTCCCTGAACACGCGTGCTGTGCTGAAACATCGCACTGTGCCGTCCGCTCGTGTCCACGACATTTTGCCTCGAGCGAGCGTGCGCAAGTATTTGCCGATCACCGCATCTAGAGTAGCAGTGTGGCATGGGCTGAATACCATTGCCGTCAATCCGCTGAGGCCAGCTCTGAACACAAACGCAATGAATGTAATTCGTTTAGCTGCGAAGCTGTCCTTGGAGCTCCAGAAGGTGCCGCCTTGCCTCCAGGCGAGGCGGATCGCGTCGCACCGTTTCTTGATTCCCCCCGAGATGCCTTGATCGGACGGGATAGACGGCCCCAGCGCCCTCATTTCCCTCAGGGAAATGCCCTTTAGCTCCTTTGAACGGCGCAACTTGCGGGTGCAGCTGTAGCTCCCATGGCCTCGGAGGCAGAGGAGGTGGTTGGTTTTGGTGGGGATTGAGCTTCCAGTTGCCCTTGGCAAGTGTTGTCTCGAGCTCTTGCGTGGCCTGGTTCAGGTGGGCAGTGACGTGGGTCGCTGGCGCTCCAGCTGGGGGGATGTGAGTCTTGGTGATATCATCCATGAATGTGTTGAGGCTGAGGTCGTGCACCTGGTGAATAATGGGGTGCTGGGTGTCGCGTAGCTTTTGCATGGGATCGCTTCGCACGCCGTCGTTCCAATGTTGCACATATAGGTTGTAGCTGTCATTCAATTGCCTCGGTGCCAACGTGAAGCCCATCTGGGCCCCCGAGAGGGTCTCCATTGTGACGGCTTCCGTGGGTGTTTCTATCTCGATGACTTCCACAGAGTGCACTCGGTCCCATTCATCAGCTTGTTCGAAGGCAGCTGCATGCAGGGGGCGCTTATTTGTAGAGGCAAACGCGTTAGAGCAATCATAGTTGGTGCACACAGAGCCTTATCCTAGCTGCTCAGCCTTCCGTTTCGTCGCCATCAGAATGGCAAGAGCGTTCTCCCCACACCGGTGCGGTAGCCCACCCTGCGCCCACGCAGCATGCTGAAATGGCGCGCCACGTCTGTGTATGCCCGCGTGCCACGACATGCCTACACTGCAGTACGAGTGCATGATGTGCTTTCCTAATACCCCCTGTCGTCTGTTGTTCTTATCTGCTCCGAACGCCTTGGACCTATGCCGCTCAAGGGGGGTGGTCCGGGTACTTCGACACATAATCAGCACACCCATGAGTCTCCTCGCCGCCGCGTGGTTGCCTTGTCCCCACTGTATAACTCCAAGTCCAGCTCTGGGTCCCCTTTCCCACTGTGTAGTGAATGACTAAGTTGGCGGGTTCCGTCGGTGCACCTCCTCTCCCCCCCAAGCTTCCTCCTGTCCATCCCAACCTCTCCAGTAGCGCCCTCCCCTTCTGCAACCGTCGCTCGATAGTATGCTGCGTGCCCTCCTCCTCCCGCGTCGCTCGTGCCTGCGCTCCTGACGCTGTCGGATCACCTAGGTTTATTCGAAGGTCAAGTAAGGGGAGCGTGACTTCCACAGGGAGGCCCCATGCAGGCCAGGCCCTTCTCTTTTTGGCCTTTTTGCAATAACGTAGCATAGCGGCATGGTCTTCAGCAGCTCGGCAACAAAGGTCACTGTCTACGGGGTGTGGCAACAGTTGGGAGTAGTGTGCTTCCCTCTCCAGCAGCTGCTGGTCCAAATCTATGACATGCGCGCTGAGGCCTCCTTCGCGCGGGCTCTTCGCTAGCTCGTTCGCCCACTGCTCGGCAGACCAGTGCGTGCGAGGGGCAACGGAGAATCTACGCTTGGGCCCGCGACCGTTCGCCTGGCACTGGATCCTAAGTCGGTGCATCTCGGCGAAATCCCCCCGATCTGGCGCATCCCAAATCTCCTCGACCAGTCGGGCTTTTCGCTGGGTCTCATAGCTCTCCCTGATCTGCTTAAGCACGCTTGTGACATCCTTTAGCTGCGTTGCCACTTGCTTGAGCTGCTCGTCGGAGATCCCAGGGCCCAAGCGCTGTCCGATAGTGCGTCTCTGCGCCAGCAGTTCCATCCTTTGTGTCTGCATAGCACGGTAACACACATCCCCCCTTCTGGCGTTGGGCACCGAAGATCTGTTGTAGTGCTGTCCTGACTGCCTCCCTGTACCGTTGCCGCGCTCGATCTGGGGTCGGTCCGTCCAGCAGCTCCCTCCACTCCTCCTCCTCGATCTTGCTCAGCTCCTCCTCGATCCTATCCGGCACCTCCTGCCTTTTATATCCTCTCCTCAAACAAGACATGAGCTGGTCCCTGTCGAGTCGGTCCTCTGGCTTCGGTCGATTGGTCGGGGCATGTCTGATCCGCGCATCGATGACCAACCCAATCGGCGCATGGCCCCGCGAGCCTTTGGCTTGGATAAGCTGCAGCCGCTTCCCAGACGTGTGGAGTGCTATGCATTTCTGGACCAGGTGGGCTGCGCCTTGCGGGATAGCGAAGTGGTCGATTCGGCTTGTTCCACACTTGGGGCCAAAGAAGGTAGGGCCTGGGTCGTGGGTAGTGGTAGCCACTATGAAATCGCTGGTTTGACAGAACTGACGAAAGTGCTGTCCGTTATCAGTTTCAAACGCTGCCGCGTGGGGCCCCAGGCAACTCGCAACCGTTCTTTGGACAGTCCCGTTGCTGGCACGGTGAAGCCCAAAGTCGGAATTGATGTTCCCCCCCCAATGACCGTCAGCGTACGTGCTCCTAGCCTGTCCGTCGTTCCCTCCAACCACTCACTAATACGCCTCCCCACCTCCCCATAGCTCTTGACATGCGTGGGTGCGTAGTACGTCGAGAAGAGAGCCACTTCGCAGGAGGACAGCGCCAGTTTAATTCCTCCGACCCGTCCCTGCAGTAGTCCAGGGGGTTGGTAGATTCCCCTCAAGCAGTGGGTCGGGCATTTTTTGTGTACCAGGATTGCAAGACCGCAGGCTTTCGTGACAAACCGTCCTTTGCGCGCACCCATACGAATACACCAGTGGCTAGGGAGGGTCACACACCTAGATGTCTCTGCGCTCGTCATCTCACCCGTGCCACACACAAGTACGACATCCCACGTCCGTAGTTCCGTGCTAATGTCCGAGAGACGCTCGACCGAACTGGCAGAGAGAGGATTGTAAGAAATGGTGCGCATGGCATTGGCCGCCCGAATATAGTTAGTGTGATGAACAGCTGCGCCCCTCCCCCACCTGGCCTCTGCGAGAAGAGGGGCGCGCCGTCAGGAGAAGTGAGTGCGCTGGTCGCGGCCGAGCGCGCTTCCTGAACCCCTCGCGGCGGCTAGGAGGAGGAGGAAGATGAGGAGGAGGAGGAGGGAGATGGATGCAAAGCAGGCGGAAGGGAAGCCCGCTTTCTCCATTGTGCAGCGAGCGACCTGCGGCGGAAAGCCAATCCTGAAACAATAAGGTCGAGAGCTCGACGTGAGAGGCCCACGTCGTCATGCTCCCCTACAGGCGGATTTTTGAAGAAACATAAAAAATAGTGAAAACATGTTCAACAAAAAATCCAAAGATCACGAAAAATCGTCCCCAGACAAATTTTGACTAATTACTCTTGAATAGTCCTCCTGCAGAGGGACATGCCCGACTCAAGGCTACGGCGTGAAGAGGCCTGGGAAGCCAACCCAGGCGTGGGTCCTGCCAGGATCGGTGCAAAAGTTCAGTTGGCACTCCCCCTGGTAGCGGGGCGCCAGGCTCAGATTCGAGCCCCGAGGCCGAACTTTGTGATCCTACTCCTCCTCCTCCTCCTCCTCCTCCTCCTCCTCCTCCTCCTCCTCCTCCTCTCCGACGAATTGAAGAACGAGGGATCCTCCTCCTCCTCCAAAAGAGAGAGAGAGAGAGAGAGAGACAAAAGTAATTCATCTTCCCCAGCTCGGTTCTTTATGAGCCCGGCGGGGGCCAGATTTGTCAATCCCGGGGCGTAGGTTTTGGGGCCCGAGGGGCTCAGACTCTGGAGTTCCGCGACCTCCTGCGCCTAACCACCGGCCACCTGCCGGCAAGATGGAGGTGGGCCCTGGTGGATCTTGACCCCAGACATTGGGGCTTCCCCCGCGGGACCAGCCTTGCATCGCGAGGTGCTCTCTGGCACTCCCGCGGCCTGGAAGGGCCCCTCTGCGGAGCCCGCGAGAGACGAAACACCTCGGGGACCCCCTTTTCCTCCAGGGCCCCTCTCCTTCCCAGACGTCCGATATCCAAATTTTTCATTTCAGGGCGGGGTCCCTGGAAGTCCCGACCGTTCTCAGGGCCGGCTCTTCATCCCAAGTCGTTGTTTGACGGCCCCTGGGCCCGGCAGTGGCACCGAGAGGCCCCCTAGTGAGAATGACCTCCGAACCTCCGTTGAACCCAGAGATCTGACGTCACGACAACATGCAACACTACAAACACTCGGCTGGAGCCCTGCACCCGGTCCTGCTGAATGTCTCGAGCCAGAGCGGACCGAGAGTGCCCAGGGGCCCGGAACAGGCCAGAGTCGCCCGTGGTGGAAACCATGGGACGCCAGGATCTCAAGGGATGTCGGGAACCTACGGCGACGGGCAGAGCTCCGAAACTCAGGCCGCCAGCATCGGCCCGATGCTGGCGACCGGGTAGCACACGCGCTCCCGCGCGTGCAGAAGCGAGGGCCCCCTCAGAGAGAAGATCGTGGGCCCGCTGTCGTTGCTCGCGGTGCTCGCGAGGGCCCGGGCCTCCGGCCTGGGGGCGGCGGGCGCCAAGGGGAGGAGGAAGCAAGGAACTGAGACATTCAAAGCAAACAAAAATTTAATAAGGAGGCTTTTCTCGATCGTTGGTTCCTGGGAGCTCTCGCCAGGCCCCCAAGACCATCACAAAACCTACCGAGGATGAAAAGCCAGCCAGGGGGAACAGGTCGGGACTTCCGGGGGCCCCGTATTGAAAAAAACATGTCAGCCCGCGTGGATCCCAAACAGCAAGTTCTTGCACTGCAGATGTGCAGGCTGGAGGTGCTGCAGCATACGTGGTGCAAGCTAGAGGCGGCCACGAGGCCGCCACGGGCGGCAACGCGGCGAAACCTCGCCGGACCCACCCAGCGCACGAAGCGGCCTTGACGGCCACGCCTGGCAGCGTGGCGAAACCTGGACGGACCCATCAGGTTCTTTAGCCAGTAAGGGAAGTTCGGCGGCGAGCGAGGTGGGGAACTGAGAAGGAGAGGGCTCTCTCAGAAAACGGTGGGGATTCTCAGAAACCCTCTGGCCTTCTGAGAAGTGATCCGTGTCTTCGGGGAAAGCTCAGTCGGGGATCCACTGACTTGGGTCAATCCAAACCTGGGTCGGTTGGGCTTTGCAGGATCCTGCAAGATCCAGCAGAATCCCGCAGGATCCTGCGCCCTAGCCCAGGTCAATACACTCCTGGCTCTGCAGGATCCTGCAAGATGCGGCGCCCTTACTGACCCCCGGCTGCATTGACCCCCGCCTCAAGGCTCCCCTCAGGAAACTTCTCAGACGGCCTGGGGGCTTACGAGCCTTCTGAGAAGGCCCGCTCCCTCTCGCTTCCCCCCCAGGACAACTCCCCGACCACCGAGGAGTAGGAATCCCTAATTGCAAGAGGACTGTTAGGGGGAAACTCGCCATCGCTCGGAAGTCCAGTCCCTGGGCATTTCTCGGCCCTGTGCGTGTATTCTTTCGCAGCTTGAACAACAGTGCTCCTCGAGGGTCCCTGTCGAGACAATATCCCACGTACCAGCGATGCCAAGAAAAAACGTCGGATGTCTAGAATAGGGACAAGACCCGTCGCCGCGCGCCGCCTTACGGCGCCTGCGCCCTTGTGCAGGGAGGGCGGGGACGAGATCGAGGAGGGCTGCTGACCTGAAGGCCTCGGCCGCTTCGACACGCAACACGCACGCCGTGGCGTGCTGACACGGAGCTCGACACGGAGATTGAACGCGTACATGTTGCGCGATACGTGTGGGCCAACACGTGGAGCCAGCACGCAGCGTATTGGCACGGACTTTTTGAGCACGGTACGCGTTGCGTATCAAAACGGGCGTACCGAGGCAGCCACGGTGCTGCGGCGTTTTCGCCCTCGAGTCCGCCGTCGTATTGCTGAGGCGATCGTGGGCACTGCGGGCCATCACCCTGCAGCACAAGCGAGAGAGCAAGAGAGAGAGGGAGAGAGAGAGAGAGAAGGAGGCGGATGAGGAGGATGATGATGATCATGAGGAGGAGAAGGAAGAAGGAGGAGGAGGAGGAGGAGGAGGAGGAGGAGGAGGGGAGCAGCAGCAGCCGCATCAGGAGGAGGAGGAGGAGTCCCCCGCGGGCTCTTGGGCGGAAATGGGCGGCAGCTCGGGCGGAAAAGGGCGCGCCCACGCGCGACCCTACGCGGGCAGCCTGCGCGCACGCGGTTGCCCGCGTGGTCGATCCACGTCTCCGCGCGCCGCTCGGCCACTCGTGTGGTCGTCGTGCACCCTGTCTGGCGCCTCGCTGACAAGCTACGCTTGTGCTCCGCACGACTGCCGCGTCCGCGTGCGCTGTGCCCATCTCGCCCTGCACACCACCTAGGTTGGCTCCACATGCTTCAAAGCTTTGGGACGTCGCAGAGCAGACATAATTAATGACGATGCCGCCGTGGTGCTGCACCAGGTGCGCACGAGATGCCTGGCTGCGAGAAGTTAATCGGCACTTCCATTGCCTGCCTTTCGACTTTCCTGATGTGCCCCCCCAGGACTTCGCGTGGGCCCCTGGAGCCCTTCGGGGGAGTGTTGGTGAGGGCACTTGCTGGCAGGCCGAGTTCCTGACGTGCTTACTGTCTTTGCTTGGGGTGACGTAATAGGGGCGTCGGGCGAGCGCGCTTCTTCGGCACTGCGGAACGACGAGGATGACGGAGGCGGAGGAGGTGCAGGCAAGATGATGAAGAAAGAGGAAGCGGAGGTACATACAGGATAGCGGATGATGAGGACGATGACGATGACGATGACGATGACGATGACGATGACGATGACGACGATGATGATGCTGCTGATAACAATAATGGGAATACTCGACAATAGCAATAGTAGTCATACTAATGATCAGGATGCTGATGCTGCTGCTGATAGTGATGCTGATGCTGCTGCTGATGATTATGCAGTTGATGATGCTGATAACGATGATGCTGATGCTGATGCTGATGCTGATGACGATGATGATGATGATGATAATGATGATGATGCTGATGATGATGATGCTGATGATGATGATGCTGACGATGATGATGATGATGATGATGATGCTGCTGACGATGATGATGATGCTGATGATGATGCTGCTGATTATGATGATGCGGGGGAGGGAGGAGAAGGACGAGGAGAAGAAGGAGGACGGAGGATATTGACTCATGAAGAGCCAGGAGCACGAGGAGGCTGGAGGATGAGGATAAAGGGGAGGTAGATGGGGGAGCAGGAGAGGGGCGGGAAGACGAGAGGGATCGTACTAACCTTCAGTCGGGCTTGTCCGCCTACAGGGGGATTTTGGACGAAAAATGAATACTAGTCAACAAATATGCAAACAATGCTCAACAATAGTCGACAAGGCTAATTTTTGACTATTTTTGAATTTTCCTCCTGTAGAGGGACACGCCCGACTGAATACGAACCCCAGGTTGCATGAACAATGCTGCAACACGTCCTTGCAACCCACATCTCATTCTCATGAGCCCCGACAAGTATCAATCAACACTACGGGACGCGCACCTTCAAACACGAACCCCCGTTGCGTCTGTCACCGGAACGGGCTTCCGCGTGTTGAAAAGAGCTGCCCGATCCTTACAATTCTGATCTGCCAGACATATCCACTATGCAAGAACAAATCATTCGAACAAACAGTCACAATGTGATAATGATCAAACACACATGCAACTACGTGCATGCTTGTGTTCCAGTTTGCAAGATGTGGTAACGTTTCTTAATACCATGTTTTTATATAAAACACATTCCATCCGTGTGACGGCACCTGTGTACGATTTAAGCTGGGAGGTCTTAAGCAAAACGTCCTGCCCGCCCTGGCGACGCTTCGGCTAATTCGGCGAGGAGTGGCTGGTCAAAAGGACGACGGGAGACACATGATGAAGCCATCGGGTTGCCAGAAGGAACACCACATCAGGAACGAGACGTCTTTTCTGGCCACGGCGAGCCTCGGCCACGATCGGGCCCCCGTGATCTGGACCCAAATAGCGGCCCAGAAACCAGAGCTCCTCCCGGGTCCAAAGTGGTCCTCGCTTCATCGTTCTGGCTGTTAGGGCGACGGCGAGGACGAGGGGCGAGGAGCAGGACGACGGCGCCGACGGCGGCGCCCGCCTGCGGTTGGGCCCAGGCAGCCCTCGGCACACCTCCTTCGTGGTCCTGCCCGTGCAGGCGAGCCACGAGTGAAACAGCGCGAGCACCTGCGGGGAGAGGTGTACCCTCCTCCCGCCCGCTCCTTCTTCGCCCCCTCTGCCTCCTCCTCCTCCTCCTCCTCCTCCTCCTCCTCCTCCTCCTCCCCCTCCTCATTTTCATACTATTCCCCGCTTCCCTCCTCCCCCTCCTCCTCCTCACTTCCTCGTCCATCTCTTCCCCCTCCTGAGGAGGAGGAGGGGAAGGAGGAGGATCACTGTGAACCCAAGACCCACCGACGATGTTGGCATCAACCCTCTGTCCAAGCTCCCTCTTCACAGGCCCCATACAAAGGTTCACTTCCACAGAGGGAAGTGCCCCGTTGGGAGACAACCGCTTGAAAAACCCAAAAGCACACGTTTCGGGCCGTCAGCGCCACGACTCTACGTGGCTCTTGCGTCTAGACGATCCTGGACCGTGCCTAAACAACATTTTTGGAACTTCGACACCACGAATCAACGTAACTGTTGCGCCTTGACAGTCCCGAGTCGTTGAAAACATGGTTTCTGGTACGTTGACCATGGGAACCCGTGAAACTCTGGCCAATGATTAAGACGACTGTGTGCGGCGCTAACGTGACGGCAACCACATTTTCAAAACCATCCGCCGTCAATTCGTGAAGCTCTTACAACGTTTTACAACGAGTGTGCGCGGCGCTACAGCGAGAGTCACATTTTGAAAACGGCCCGCCCTCAATCCATTAAACTCTTGCAGATTTTGAACGCGAGTGTATGCGGCGCTGACGCGAGAACCACACTTTGAAAACCACCCGCCCTCCATCTGGGGAGCTGTTGCCGATGTTTCAATCTCGGGGCCGCACATAGATGGCGAGGAAGTCTCGGGCGAAACGCCCGACCCGCCCTTTCGACCGGCCGCGAGGCCCGATCGGCCGCGGGGCGCGACAGGAATGGGGGAGGAGGGGGGGCAAACCAGGGGGGGAAGGGGAGGGGGGGGGATGGGAAGGGGGGAAGGGCGGAGGGGGGGAAGGGCGGAGGGAGGGGACAGGGGGAAGGGGGAGGGATTACCAGGATTACCGCCTTGACAAGAATCAATAAAAACCTAAATGCTAAGGCCACCACCGGACTCCCCCGCGCACGAGACGACCCAGTAGAGAACCATAGCGAACGTGCGCAAGAGGACCACGCCAGCGAAGTCTATGGAGCACAAAATGATGCCATAGCGAATCCCTCCAAATTTGATCAGCGCCCACGACGGAGGGCACTAGACATGCTTGACTGAAACGAAATCGACTCGATTCGGCCCTACCGTAGATAATCGAGCAAAATTCAGGAGCTCGCCCCATCCACAAACAGCCTCGCAATGAAGAGCCGTAGCCACAAATGCCAAACAAACAATTCATTCCTTCCCGCCGCGGGCTGCACCCGCCCATATGCTGAGCAAACCATGCGACTTACACGCAAGATGCTGAACACATGCCAGGCCACCCGACAGTGCGCCCTGCCTCCCGTGAAGCCAAAAGACAGCCCCGACAATTTGTGACCCAAAATTGTCAGACCAGCTGTAAAGAAACGCGACACTCTGCGGTGGCCCGCAAACGGCAGAACCAGTGTACGCCCAAGAATGCATCCAGCCCAGCACGCCTAGCAAACGCCCAGCATTGTAGAATTGCAGTGCCCACCAACAATGCCATACCTCCCCGAGCGGCCGTGGGAAAGAACGACATGAGAGCTGATGAAGACTACACTGAAAGCCCGTCAGCCACCAAAAACTACCTACCCGAGAGGCCGTGAGAGACAATGGCATGGTAGCTGAAGACGCCTGCGCGCGATTGAAATCAGCCAGCCAACTGCGAACTCCAATTGGGAAGCCCCAAGATGAAGCACTAGTTGACCATTGCGAAATACGTATATAGTCTGATGGGCCCACCGCCGAAAAAAAAACACTGAAGCTGCCTCAGCAAAACAATGATCGACAACCGACGACAGAACCCTGCAGACTCCGTGACATTGAACTAGCCACAAGATGCGCCCACTACTGAAGCCCGTTGGAAGGCCGAGCCACCGCTGCCGCAAACAACCACATCACTGCCTTGTTGAGAGTGACGTATGGCTGCATATCTTGGATGAGCAAAACTTCTTCCACTTCGTCCTGCTGCACGAGACGCCTCAGCCGTTCTGACAAGAGCTGCTGAGCCCGCCGCTCACGAGCATGATCGCAATAGTCAGCGCAGGCACCGATGTAGCCGCCCATGACCTTGAGCGAGAAAAGTTGCCCCACTCGAGGTGCTGGGTCCCGTGGGATAGACATCGGCGAAAAGGCTGGCTATCACTCCCATGGCACACCCGTGGCGCAGGCTTCCGTCCCACTGGCCTGTGAACAGGACGCGGCCCCCCCGCACTGCTGCTTGAAAGCGATTCGCTGCAATATTGAACTCGCCGTTGCTCTCTTCGTGGTGTGACGGGTTGACATGCCCCTTCGCGTTGATGCGAGCCGCAAGATCGTGACCGCCACCCAACGGACGTAGGAACTCATCTGGTCCATGATGGCATTCATTCGGTGTGTGTCAGGAACAGACTTCAAGGACACATCGGCAGAAGGCGTACTGATAGCTCGAAGACAGTCCGAGCCTTTAAAGATCGAAACCACCGTGCCATTCGGAAGCTGTCCCACTTCTGCTTCAAATGCGAGGCTGTCGTGCACAATCCCTCTCTCCGTAGCATCTATTCGCCGTCGCAGATACTTGTACATAATATTGTCTAGCTCACCTCGAACGTCACACGGGGAACCTATGCATGCGACGATCACGATGGACGGCACAGCAGTAAGCGCAGCATCCGGAGAACAAGAAAAAACTGAAATTCATCCCGCCTACAGATCTGCACACCCACTTGCCGAAGGATCGGACCACAATGCCTCTCCAAATGGACCGTTTGAAGATCAGACGCCCCCCGCGTGGACAACCGCAGCTCTTCCTCTGATTCTGCCATGTATACACGACCAAACGAAAGATTACTTCGCCTCGCCTCGCCACCCGCTCCAGGAAAACTGCACGTGCCTTCGGAATACTGTCCTTCCTTTCACTGGGCCCCCAAGCGCTACGCGGAAGCGCGAGGCCCGACGCCAAGCCTAGTTGGAGCCAATAGATGGATCTACAAGGCTTGGGCCGCATGTGCTTGAGCCAAAGTGGCTACGGAGGGGGAAGGGGGAGGGGCGGGCAGGGTGGGGGGGGAGGGAGGGAGAGTGAGGGGGGGAAGGGGGGAGCGGGGAGAGGGGAGGGGAAGAGGGGTGGAAGGGTGGGGGAGGAAAAGGGGAAGGGGGAGGAGGAGGGCTCGACAACCACAACGAGGAGGCTGTTCCACCAATGTCTGTTTTCTTGGGTCGAGCTATTCGGCATCCTTCGGTGGTGTTCGCATGTACTGGGAGGTTTCGAACACTGACACTTTCCCAAATGCTTCCGACATTTCCGGAGGGGGGGAAGGGAGGGAGGTGCTCGGAAGATTTGGTGGCTACTCGAAGGAATGGTACGCAGTCAAGGGGCTTCTGGACGAAAGGTGAGGGAATTGATGATGATGCTGATGATGCTGACGATGCTGCTGCTGCTGATGATGATGATGCTGTTGCTGTTGCTGTTGATAGTGATGCTGGTCATGATGTTGATGTTGCTGATGGTCATGATGATGATGATGGTGAAAATGATGATCATGCTGATCATGGTGCTGATAATCATAATACCGATGATGCTGATGATGATGACGATACTGCTGCTGCTGCTGATGATGATGCTGATCATGACGATGGTGACGATTGCTGCTAATGACTATGCTGGTGATGAGGATAAGGGTGCTGCTGCTGATGATGACGGCGATGATGACGACGGTGATGATGTTGATGCTGATGGTAGTAATGATGGCGATGCTGCTGTTGTGGGTGTTGCTGTTGTTGATGATTCTGATTGTGATGATGCTGATGGTGATGATGAAGATGTTGATGATGATGGTAATAATGCTGCTGCTGGCGATGATGCTGATGATGCAGACGGCGGTCATGGCGATGATGATGACGACGATGGTGCTGATGCTGATGGTAGTGATGCTGATTGTGCGGAT
>CAUYUJ010010824.1:285170-310170 GCA_963575745.1 Prorocentrum cordatum | reverse complement strand
GAACAAAGGGGACAAAAAGGAACAAAAGGGGGACAAAAGGAAACAAAAGGGGCAAGAGAGATACAATATGAGACAGGTACGAAAGAAAACAAAATCACATGAAAGGCACCCCTAAGGCACCCGCCAAGCACTGGAAAGGCACTGGAAAGGCACCCGCAAATCGCCCGCACAAGATTTCTGGAACAAGCTATCGCCTCGAAAATTATTGCATGTGCTATTGAACTGCTCGACTACGAAACCAGCGCTTTGCTCCAAGCGACCCAAGACTTCATTGTCAAGGCACCCGGAAAGCACCCGAAAGGCACCCCAAAGACACCCCCAAATCGGCACTCCAATTTTTTATGAAACGCATACCCTCGAAAAGTGCTAAACGCAGCATTGAAACTTACATATCCGACAACGTGTTTTGCGCCAGGCGCCACAAAATGTCATGTTTGTGTGCTCCACCCCCCGCAGAAATTGTCAAAAAAACACACACACAATTTCCTCCTTTTCACATCCTCAAGAAGCCCTCGTGGGCAGCGGTAAGCGCTAGCAATCCCCCCTTTTTCAAAACCTTGGGCAAGCTCCTCTTGGCTCCCTTTGCAAGGCACCCGAAAGGCACCCCAAAGGCACTCGCAAATCGCCCACGCAAAAATCCTGGAACAACATATCTCCTCGAAGAATACGACATGTGCTATTGAAATGTGCAACTAAGAAATCAACGCTTTGGTCAAAACGAGCCAATGATTGCATGGTCAAGGCTCCCGCAAAGCACCCGCAAGGCACCCGCTATGCACCCCAAAGGCAGCCGCAAATTGCCCACACCAAATTTCAAGAAACAACAGATCTTCCAAAAGTGTTGCATTTGCAATTGACATCTGAAATTGAGAAAACAACGCTTTGCTCCAAGCGACCCAAGATTTCATTGTCAAGGCACCCGGAAAGCACCCGAAAGGCACCCCAAAGACACCCCCAAATCGGCACTCCAATTTTTTAGGAAACACATACCCTCGAAAAGTGCTAAACGTAGCGTTGAAACTTACATATACGACAACGATGTTTTGCGCCAGGCGCCCCAAAATGTCATGCGTGTGTGATCCACCCCCCGCAGAAATTGACAAACAAATACACATGTTTTCCCCTTTTCACATCCTCAAGAAGCCCTCGTGGGCAGCGGTAAGCGCTAGCAATCCCTCCTTTTTTCAAAACCTTCAGCAAGCTCCTCTTGGCTATCTTTTGGCTCCCTCTTGGCTCCCTCTCATATCCCTATTGGCTTCCTTTTGGCTCTGTATCGATGGATTTCTTGTGTACCCATTTTCAAATGGATTCCTTTTGATGCGGATTACAATTGCATTCCTGTTGTGGGGGATTACAATTGGATTTCTGTTGTAACGAATTAAACATTGATTCCTTCTGTGGCGGATTCCAAATGGATTCCTTTTGTGGCGGAATACAAATGGATTCCTTTTTAGCGGATTACAAATGGATTCCTTTTGTGGCGAATTACAAATGGATTCCTTTTGTGGCAAGCTCAGCTTGCCAAAACCTTGGTTTTCCTTAGGTTTTGCAGCTTTTTCGCTTGGTTTTCTTAGGATGTCGTTGGTTTTCTTTGTTTTTTTCGCATTTTTTTGCCTTTTTTTTGCATTTTCGCCTGCCCGCCCCTGGCGGCGCGAGGGCCGGCGCAGCGCCACGGCGCGAGCAAGCGAAAATAAAAAAAAGTTTTTAAAAAACGAAAAAAAAAAAAAACAAAAAAAAACACAATGACATCCTAAGAAAACCAAGCGAACAAGTTCCAAAACCTAAGGAAAACCAAAGTTTTGAACGCCTGATAGCCACCAAACCTGTGAAAACACATTGTTTTGGCTCATCGACGTCACGAAACACTGTGTTTTCACAGGTTTCGTGGTCACCAGCTTGTCAAAACCTGGTTTTCCTTAGGTTTTGCAACTTTTTCGCATGGTTTTCTTAGGATGTCATTGGTTTTCTTTGTTTTTTAGCCTTGTTTGTTTTTTTTGTATTTTCGCCTGCCCGCCCCTGGCAGCGCGAGGGCCGGCGCAGCGCCACGGCGCGAACAAGCGAAAATGCAAAAAAAATACAAAAAAAATGCGAAAAAAAGCAAAGAAAACCAATGACATCCTAAGAAAACCAATCGAAAAAGCTGCAAAACCTAAGGAAAACCAAAGTTTTGGACGCCTGATAGCCACCAAACATATGAAAACACATTGTTTTGGCTCATCGACGTCACGAAACACTGTGTTTTCACAGGTGTCGTGGTCACCAGCTGTCAAAACCTTGGTGTTCCTTAGGTTTTGCAGCTTTTTTCGCATGGTTTTCTTAGGATGTCATTGGTTTTATTTGTTTTTTCCAGCCGTTTTTTTGTTTTTTTTGTATTTTCGCCTGCCCGCCCGTGGCGTTTGTGGCGACCTTACACAAGGATTCCCTGTGTGGCGGCCTTACAAAAAGGATTTCTTGCGTGGGAGCTTTATGTAAGAAATCCGCTAGAGAACACAACAACAAAAACATCACGTTGGAGATCTCAGTGCAAGACCTCACCATATATATATATATATATATATATATACCTGGCTTCGCTCGGACCCTGGAGGAGCATCCTGGATCATCGAGCAAACAAAGACACGCACGACACCGAAACATGCACAGGGAATGAACGTCCGAGCGATGGCAAGTATATTTATATATACATATATATACATAAACATACATATGAATATATACGTATATACGTATCTACGTATATACGTATATACGTGTATATATATACACAGAGTGATAGTGTTGAATAGAACGTCCAAAATCCGCCTGTATGGACACGCCCGACCTCATTCCAGCGGCGCCAGGAACTCTCGCACTCGCGCCCTCCGCCCTCTGATCGCCGCTGCCGTCGAGCATTCCCTTCTCGCGCGCACGGAAGGAGCGGCCGGCCTGCACCGGGGCCAGCGGCCGGCGCACGCCTCTCCCGCGCTCGGCGTTGGCACGGCCAGCCGCCGTGCCTCCGCGCACTTGTCCAGCAGGCCTTGGCATCGCTCGGACGTGTGCATTTTTCCTTCGGCGAGGACCATCGAGGAGCATCCCCGATCACTTGGCGAAAAAACCACGCACGAAACCGAAAGAAACACAGGGAATGGACGTCCGAGCGATGGCCAGAGGTGGCCCCAGCATGGTCCGCTTGGGGATCCAGCCGTGTTTTTCGTTGTGCTTCCAGCGTCTTGACACGCCTTCTGCGTCTCTCCTCCTCCTCCTCTTCCCCCCCCCCCGCCTCCCATGCATCCTCCCGCCTGTCTGGGGTGTCGGAAGGGGGGAGACGCAGATGCTAACATCGGTAACTGGACTTTCGAGCCGAGTCGAGGCCTCCACCCCCCTGTCCTCGTCGTCCCTCCGCTCACGCTCCGTTTTCGAGGTGGATTGCTGCACGCGTGAATGTCGCCGCGTGTGTGCGTCGTGGCTAGTTATCACTCACAGCACGTTCGCCGTTACAGTTGGGCCTGTGCACTGTCGCTTTATTTACTGTTGAATCTGCCGTCGTACTCTTAGGTGGGTTGCGAATCGCCGCGGCCCCTCTGAACGGTCAGGTTGCCACCTGTCTGCGTGCCAGTATCTCTCACACGCGCATACGTATCGCACTTCTTTATTCCGCACCCGTCAACCACGTCTTGAACCCCACATTTGCAACGCCAAGTGGTAATTCTTCTAGGCGTGACCCGCCCTAGTACTCGCTGCGTTGGCACCAACCGGCCGCCGACGAAAGTGTGTTTGTTTGCGCGTGTGTGTGTGTGTGCGTGTGTGTCAGTGTGAGTGTCTGTGTCTGTGTCTGTGTCTGTGCGTGCGTGTGTGTGTGTGTGTGTCTGTTTGTGCGTGTCTGTGTCTGTGTGTTCGGGCCCGCTCCCGACCCGCCGACCCAAAAAAGTGTCTGTGTCTGTGTCTCTGTTTGTGCAGTTCCCGTCTCTCGACACGCGCAATGCGCGTCTGATCCAATCCGGTCCCTGTGCGTTCCCTCGTGTTCCTCCTCGTCCTGCTCCTGCTCGTCCTGCTCCTGCTCTCCCTACTCGGTCCCCCTGTCTTCCCCCGCTTCCACTCCCCCGTCTCGTTTTCGTCCCGTCTTCCTGTCCACCCATCTTAAGCCATTCATTCTGGTCCACCTCCAACCCACCTTCTCGTCCTCGTCCCAACCTTCTCGTCCTCGTCCTCCACCTTCTCGTCCTCGTCCCAACTCAACGTGTCCACCTGCCCACCTCGTGAAACTAGAGCCCAGAGGCGCCACTGAGACTCCCGAGAACCCCTAAAACCATCCCTCCCCCCTTTGACCCTCCTGTTATCCTGCTCCTCCACCCCTTTACCACTGCCAAGCACAATGCCAAACTGGCAGAGAAACACGAGGCATCCTACGTCGATGTTTGCGCCATGGACGACGTGAAGCTCGCGGGCAACTCCCTGGTCTCCTGGCCCGCGGCCCTGAGGACAAGTTTCTCTTTCCCCTCCTTCCAGCCTCCCTCCCTCCCTGCCCTCCCCATCCTCCTCCCTCCCTCCCCAGCGCCTCCTTTTGCGGTTCTCCTCCTCCACTTCCTCCTCCTCCTCCTCCTCCTCCTCCTCCTCCTCCTCCTCCTCCTTCCTCCCTCCGCCTTCTGCAGAATTCCTCCTTGTCACACCCCCAGACATGTCGGTAGGGCGGGCCCGGCTTTCTCGCCGTTTACGGACCTACGTCCCGAGCTGTGCAACAGTTTCGTTGAAGGACGGACCGTTTGCAAAGTGACGCTCTCGCTTCGGCGTCGCGCATATGCGCCCTAACAGTCTGCAACAGTTTCAAGGGCAGAGAGGGGTTGTCTTCAAACAGTGGCTCTCGCCTCAGCACCGCGCGAGTTCGTCTAAAAGCCTTTGCAGCGGTGTCGAGGATGCAGGGCTCTTCCTTCTCAGAAGATGGCTCTTGCCCCAGCGCCGCTCGCATTC
Organism: Prorocentrum cordatum; assembly: GCA_963575745.1. NCBI lineage: Eukaryota > Dinophyceae > Prorocentrales > Prorocentraceae > Prorocentrum > Prorocentrum cordatum. The sequence goes on along the minus strand of CAUYUJ010010824.1, from coordinate 305,226 downwards.
GTCTTGACACTTCGCAGCAGCTTCAAGAATTGAGGAGGAGGAGGAGGAGGAGGAGGAGGGGGAGGAGGAGGCGGAGGAGTAGGGAGGAGAGGGGGGGCTCCTGTTCAAAATGGGGCTCTCGCCGTAGCGCCGCGCACATTCGTCTTGAAACGCTGGCATCAGCCTAGGGGCGGAATGGAGTGCGGCGCCTTTCCAATCCTCCTCCTCCTCCTCCTCCTCCTCCTCCTCCTCCTCCTCCTCCTCTGTTGACTCTCGCCTTAGCGCCGCGCGCATTTGCTTTTTCAAGGCGCTGCAGCATGTTCCAGGATGGAGGGTGGTGGCTTCTCCGAGTGGGGTTTTCGCATGAGACCTGCCTACCTTTGAATACCAGAAGCTTGAAGATCTGCAGCAGCTGCAAGGCCGGAAGACGGCTGCATTTCAAAAGCAGGCGTTCGCCCGAGCGTTTTCGGAGTTAGTTGGAAGACCAGGAACTTGAACACGTGATACTCACAATGCACGGATGAACGGCGGCTCCTTTCCAAAATGGGGGCTGCCGCACGAGGTTCCTTAGACGCTCGTGGCCAGGCGTGCAAGCTTGTGCAAGAAGGCGGGCGGCCCTTTGTGTCGGGGGTGGACAGAACTCCCACCCTGACACGTCGATCAGTGAATTGTCCGTTGTCGGTTCTCGAGAGGGCGCCGCGGCCGTCATTTTCCAGGCTTGCGCCCGCCAGGTTTGGGCCCGAGGTCGTTTTCACTAGACCACGTTGTGCTGAGTTGCTAAAGGGTGCCCTGTCCATCCCCGATCGTGCTCAAAACGGGGACCTCGCCGGAGGCCTCGCTGAGCTTGTACGATCGTGCCTCTGCGTCTTCCTCCTGGCCCGCTGGAAGGATGCGATGGGCGTGCTGCGTGCGTGCTTCGCCCTCTCCCCCCTCCGGGGCTCGTTTGTCGCTTCCTCGAGCTCGATTCGATTCGACTTCGAGCTCGATTCGATTCGATTTCGATTCGAGCTCGTTTTCGATTCCTCGATTCGATTCGATTTGACTTGGGATTCCGATGTGGGTTTCGATTCCTCATTGGAGCCTTCCTACTCCGCCGGTTTCCGCCGATTCGACCTCTCCCAACTCGGCTTCCGATGTCCGCCGATCCGATTCATGTCGATCGCCGCTCCGACTTATCGATTCGATTCTGGGCTTTCCTGCTCCTCAGCCCCTCCCCTCGATCAGAATCGGGTTTTCCAGAGCTACGCTGGGATGCCTGGGCGCCGACCTGACCCGATCTCGGCACCTCATGCGAGGACAGCCGGTTATCGTGACGTCCTTCGCAAGAGATCGTGGCTTCGGGGGTGCGAGCCTGGCGTAGTTTGCCAGGGATCGTCGCCTCGGGGGCGCGACGCTGAAGTCATGTACTTTGGATTCTGGCCTCGTGAGCCCCGGGAGCTCGAAGTCTGGTGTTGTGGCTTCGGTATCGCAAACTCGGTGTAATGTACGAAAGATTGTGGCCGCGGAAGCGCGAACCTGGTGCAATTTAGAAATAGTTATAGTCTCGGGATCGCGAATCGGGCTTGAGTTTAAAATGAGTCTGGCTTCTTAATGTGCGGATCTTGGCTTCGGGAACGTTCATGTTGAGCCATCTACAAAGGATGATTGCTTCGGGTGAGCGAATCTCATGTACTTTTACGTGTCCCATACCCACCAGAATCTCAGGCAACGTGACTCGGGGAAGGTAACCGGGTGGTTTTCGGTACCCCCCCGCGCGGGCAGTAAGTAACGATGTACAGTAGGAAGCAGAAAGCATAATGATAACATTGGAGACGGCGCTGGAGGAGGTTGCAGGAAACCTCAGTCGCGCAGCCTGATGGCCCCACAAAGGGGCTGGCGACGCTCCTTTTCAAACGGGGGCCCTTGTCTGAATGCCAGGCCTCCAGTGTGCCAGTCTTTCAAGGGGGCGCTCCTTGAGGTGGAAAGGCAGGACGGTCGGGACTTCTGAGGCGGGGACTTGGGACGGCAGGGTGCACCGACGGACCGACGTATAAGATCGAGGTTGTTTCAAGGAGGGAACGCTAACGCTCTTCGTACTTGTCGTATGTTCTTGTGCATCCTGGGGAAGGGTACCCTGAACGATGGCTCTCCCGTCGCGGCGGAGGGTCTCATGTTCTCGAAGGGTGCTCCTCCGTCCCTGCCCCGACTGTCGTGCAGCACCTTGGATGAATCCAGGATCGGCGCGGCCAGGATCGGTGAGGTGGCCGTGGGCGCGGGCGGCCGCGGCCTGGGAACGCCGCGTCGCGAGACGCGCTCCGCACGGCGGCGGGCCTGCGCGCCGCGCCCGCGCGAGGCGGGCGCGCAGCAGCGCGCGCCAGCGCGGCGAGGGCGCGCCAGCGCGGCGAGGGCGCCCCAGCACGGCGCGCCCCGGCCAGCCCTCGGGCAAGCGGCAGCGGGCCCCGCCAGCAGCCGGCGGGCCGAGCCCCACGCGGGCGCGCGCGCCGCCCGCAGCGCCTCCGCCGACCCCGGCCGGGGTCCGGCAGCCGCCCCTGCCGCCGCGCTCCCTCCACGAGGCAGGCGGCCAGGCGCCACTCCTCGGCGCGAGCCGCCGCGGCGGCCGCGTGGCCGCGCGGCCCGAGGCCGCGCGCAGGGGGCGGCTGGGCGCGCCTGGGAGGGCCCTCGTCGCCAAGGACGGGCGCGCAGCGGAGGCCACAGCACGGCAAACCGCCTCCAGCGGGCCGCGCCGCCGCCGAGCGGCGAGGCGGGGTCGTCTGCGCACCCTCTCGCGTCGCTTGGCCGCGGGCGGTTGCGGCCAAGGGCCGCCGGGACTGGGGCTGGGCTCTGTCCTTTGGGGCGCAGAGGCTGCACCCCTACGGGCGCGAGAACCGAGCCCGCGCGCCCGAAATCTGGTCAGCCGCCCTCCCCTCCTCCCAGGACCAGCGAAGAGAGCGCGTCTCGCGTGCCCCTCGGGCAAGCCTCGGCGCGCGAGCCAGAGCGGCTTGAGCCAAAATGGTTTGGGAGGAGGAGGAGGAGGAGGAGGAGGAGGAGGAGGAGGAGGAGGAGGAGGAGGAGGAGGAGGTGAAGGTGGAGGAGGAGGAGGAGGAGGACCAGAGTAGTGTAATTGTTTGTGGCGAGGGTGAACAAACGAGTCCGCGGGGGAGGAGGAGAAGGAGGAGGAGGAGGCCGAGGAGGAGGAGGAGGAGGAGGAGGAGGAGGAGCAAGAGCAGGAGGAGGAGGAGGAAGAAAGGAGGAGGAGGAGGAGCAGGAGGAGGAGGAGCAGGCGGAGGAGGAGGAGGGCGCGCCCCGAGCGGCGCGCGGCCCCCGCCTGCAGCAGCAGCACGGTGCCCAACCGCCCGCCCTGCTGCCCGCCTTCGTCGACGCCCCCGCCCGCACTGGAGCCATCTCAGCGGCCGCCGCCGAGGCGCCGCCCTAGCGGCGCCTGCGCCCCCCGCGGCAGGGGTCCCTGGCCACAGTCGGCGCTCGAGCTGAGCCACGGCTTCGCGCCCCGCCAGTGTGGTCGGAGCCTCCGGCTCGCGGCAGCGGCGGGTTCGTCCCCCGCGAACGCTTTCCACCGTGCGGTGGTGCAACTGCCGCGGGCGCAACACCATACGGGCACCTAGCCTACGCCCGCAGGTCGTGCGTCGAGTGCGCCGGCAGCCCGCCGACCTGCACCTGCGTGCCGCGGGCCATGGCTCGCCCGCGAGGCCCTGCACGGTGGCCGCCGCGGCGGGGGCGGTGGGTGGGCCCGAGCTTGCGCAGCCGCCTCTTGCAGGCAGCTCGCGTGCCGCGTGCCTCTGACCGGCAACAGCGGCAGCGCCTCAGCAACGCTCTAGGCCCTTGCGCGGCTCATACGACGATCCGGATGTCGTGCCGCGATCCGTGAAGAGCCTCCTCGACGGGGTCGGCTGCGGTGCGCGCTCGAGGGGTGCACACGCGGCCCGCCCGCTCATCGACATCCCGCACCGCCCTCACTTCAGCATCCAAGAGGGCGCGCCTCTGGGCGGCCTGCTCTGCGAGGCGGTCCGCCTCCCAGTTGAGGTGAACGTAGAGCATGTCAACACCCGCCTCCACCGCCTCGTCGCCCATGAGATGCAACCCGACCTTGTGGACGACGAGCTCGCACGAGCGCTCGGCGACGACCCGCTCCAACCGCTCCGAAAGGTCGCGGTGGGTGCGGCGGCGGCGAGCGCTGCATTTGTCCCAGCCGCGCTGGACCTACGCCGAGTCCAGGACAGAATGCAGCACCCACCGAGGAGCACCGCAGTCTTCGACGTACGCGGCCAGCGCCCGCAGCTCCGCGAGGTTGACCGTCTGCGCATCGCTGCCTGGGATGCCGGCCCCGGACTTCGCACGGGCGCCTCGGGCCCTGCGGCCCCGGGGCATAGGACCATCCTGCGCGTTGCAGCCGCGAGTCGCTGGAAAACTCACCGCTCGAGCCATCGCCGCCGCCCAACCACTGCCTGCCGTCGCCGACGACAAGATCGGGCCCTCGACCCCAGCAAGCGGCGCCGCGTCGCCGTCAGAAGCACGGGCTTCCTGATGCCTCTTGCGTCACGACTTCCTCAAGACCTGGCGTCGCCGTGCAGGCCTCGATGCCCGCGCTGCCATCGCATACCCAAAACCTGCGCATAAGCGTCTGATGGTGGTGTTGGTGGTGATGATGGTGGGAAAGGCGGAGGAGGCGGAGGAGAAGGGGAGAGGAGGAGGACGGTGGGGAAGGGTATAAGCTGGAGACTGATGGGGAGGAGGGTGATGGCGATGGGGAGGGGGAGGAGGAGGAGGAGGGCAAGGGAGAAGGAGAGGAGGAAGAGGCGGAGCAAGAGGAGCTGGGTGTGTTCGGGAGGAAGGCGACGACCAGGGGGATGAGCCACGGGGAATCAAGAGTAGGAGTAGTATCAAATTAGCCAGGTCGAGCAAGTCAGAGGGCCCGCCTGTTTCCGCCCTCCCTCCCATAACATAAGAACGGAATGCGGCACAACTTGAGAGTGATACTGGAACGCATTCCCCAGTAGTGAGCGGAAGGCGCTCGCTCGCGACCCCGCCTCCCACAACTCGGCGAAAGGTAAGCCGCTCGGGCCGCGCAGGGCCGGGAGCGGCGAGACGCCCGATGAGCGCGGCAAGGACGAAGCATGCGCCGAGCCGACACAGCATTGCCCTTGGCATCGCTCGGACGTGTGCATTTTTTTTCTCGGCGAGGACCATCGAGGAGCGTCCTTGATCATTAGGCGAAAACACCACGCACGAAATCGACAAAAGCACAGGGAATGGACGTCCGAGCGATGGCCAGTGCCGGTTTCGCTCGCAAGCTGCGCGGCACCCGGTCGAGGTCGGCATCTCGCCCGCCCCCGCGCGGCGGCGCTGCCGCTGCCGCTCGCGTGCGACGTGGCGTGGCGAGGGAGCCACGCGCCGCGCCCGCGCGGGAGCGCCACTTATCGAGGAGAGGGCGCACGGAGCCCGGGCGAGGGCGACGAGTGCCCCGCTCGCGCGGGGCCCGTCGAAGCCGCGAGTGGCACATCTGCGCCGCGCGCAGGCCAGGACACCGCTTTCAGGCGAAGTCTGCGCGGCGCCGAGGAGGGAACGACAGGTTCGTCCGCACACGCGCGTCGAGGGCGGGATGTGCGCAGAATGCGTGCCGCGCCCCCGCAGGAGCTCGGTTCTCTGAAACGGTTGCGGCGCCGAGGCGAGAATGAGATTTCGACCGTTCGCGCTGGATGTGGGCCCCGCCCCATTCCTGCCACGCATTCTGCAACGTGGACGACAGGCCGTCCATGTTGAAGGCAAGAATGCAGATGTTGCGCTGTTTTGTCACAGGTAGGATGGGGCACCCAGGTTGAGTTGCCATCGGCCGGCTAGGTGGCAGAGTGGGAATATACTACAATGATCCTGGCGAAGGACCCGACTGTCTGCAGTTGTGAGAGTCGCCGTTGCGGGTATCGCCTTCGGGGGATCTCTTTGTGGGGCCATGAAGCATGCGAACGGGTGTGCCGATGTGTGGCGGGGCCGCCATGTGGGCGCTGCCACTGGTGCTTTGGGCGGAACGCACTACGGAGGCCACTGGGGCCTTTGGTGGAGCTCCCTGTGGGGCAACGCAGCGCTATACTGGGTCAGGGGGTGGCGCATGTGGGCGGTGCCAGTGGGGCCATCGGTGGAGCTCCCCATAGGGCCACGAAGCGTTGTGCTTGGTGGTGGGAACGCATGCCAACACCGCCACTGGGGTCTTCGGTGGAGCTCCCTTTGGGGCCACGAACCCTTGTTCTGGGTGGGGGAAACGCATACGAACACCGCCACTGAAGCCTTTGGTGGAGCTCCATGTGGGACCATGAAACGTCGTACTGGATGGGGAATCGCATGCGAGTGCAGCCAGTGGGGCCTCGGGCGGAGCTTCCTTTGGGCAACGCAGCGCCGTACTGGGTGTTGGTGAAACATGCGGGCGGTGCCACTGGGGCCTTCGGTGGAGCGTCCCATGGGGCCACGAAGCGCTGTACTGGGTGGGGGAACAGCATGCGAGTGCAGCCGCTGGGGCCTTCGGTGGCGCTCCTTCTAGGGCAACGCAGCTCTGTGCTGGGTGGGGGTGACGCATGCGGGCGGTGCCACTGGGGCCTTCGGTGGAGCTCTCTATGGAGCCACGAAACTTTTTACTGGGTGGGGAACCGCATGCGAGTGCAGCCGTTGGGGCCTTCGGTGGAGCTCCCCATGTGGCCACGAAGCGATGTACTGGGTGGGGGTGGCGCATGTAGGCGGTGCCACTGGGGCCTTTGGTGGAGCTCCCTATTGGGGCAACGCAGCGCTGTACTGGGTGGGGGTGGCGCATGCGGGCGGTGCCACTGGGGCCTTCGGTGGAGCTCCCTATGGGGCAACGAAGCGCTGTACTGGGTGAGGGGGTGGCGCATGCGGGCGGTGCCACTGGGGCCGTCGGTGGGGCTTCCCATGGGGCCACGAAGCGCTATACTGGGTGGGGGTGACGCATGCGGTCGCTGCCACTGGGGCCTTCGGTGGGGCTCCCTATGGGGCCACGAAGAGCTGCATGCTTTTCTCTGGAATTGTTGATCTTCTTCGGGCTACCGTTTGCATGAACTGGGCCCCGATTTGGCCGTCGGCGGCCAACCCCAGCTACGGCGCTGGGCTTGCCCGCCCGCCGCCTAGGTGGGCTCATGCGGGGCGCGCTGCCGCCACGCAGCGACATCTCATATGTTATACTTGCCTTGACCTTCCTGCTGTGTGCTGTAGTTGGGCTAGTCTGTCCCTCGCCTCCTCCTCCTCCTCCCCCTCTCGCTCTCTCTCTCTCTCTTTCTCTCTTTCTTTCTCTCTTCTCTCTCTCTCTCTGTCTCTCTCTTTCATCAGCCACATGTATTGCATGGGGCACGGTCCATACTGCTGTCTTGCGTTTCGTGTACAAGACTGTGCGCATTGGTGTGCGAGGCGGTGGATTAATCCATAGCGCTGTGCGCACACAGGCATCGGAACTGTCTCGAGGCTTGGCTGGTCCTCTCCCTCTCCTCCTCCTTCTCCGCCTCGGGGGTGTCTCGTTTCGATTTGGCTTGAGGCCTTGCCTCTCTGAGCTCGTCTCACCCTGCCCCGCACCCGTTTTCTCACGATCTGTGTGTGTGTGTGTTCACGCATGGGCCCATGGACCATTTGGCGGCCACCATGCAACCCTCCATCGCACGCTGTAGCACAATTCCGCTGTTGTGATTTGCAGTGCATGGCGAAGAGGTCATCATTTGCCGCGGGGCCGGTGGGAGAAATGGGGCCACGAAGCGCTGTCCTGGGTGGGGGTGACGCACGCGGGCGGTGCCACTGGGGCCTTCAGTGGTGCTCCCCATGGGGCCACGAAACGATGTACTGGGTGGGGGTGACGCATGCGGGCGCTGCCACTGGGGCTTTCGTTGGAGCTCCCTGTGAGCCCATGAACCGCTGTGATGGGTGGGGGTGACGCATGCGGGCGGTGCCACTGGAACCTTCGGTGGAGCTCCCAGTGGGGCCACGAAACGCTGCTGGGCGAGGGTGGGTGGTGATGCTGATGTTTATGATGATGGAGGAGGGAGTGTGACTTTGCACGCGCGCGATAGTGCCAGCGGAAGTCCGAAAGACAGAACGATAGAGGAGGGAAGAGGGGAAGAGGAAGGAAAGGGAAGGAAGGAAGGAGGAGCGCGGGGCGCTGTCTCTTCAAATCGAGGACCTAACACAGGATGGTTAGAATTAGCCTGGCGAAGAACCCAACCATATGCAGTTGTCAGTACCGCAGCTGCGGGTTTCATCTTCAATGGAACTCCCCATAGGATTACGGAACGTGTGAGGGGTGTGCCGAGATGGGTGCCACTGGGGCATTCGGCGAAGCTCCCTATGGGGACATGAAACACGCGCGGGGCGTGCCGACATGGGTGGCGGAAACGCATGTGCGGGCCGCCACTGGGGCCTCCAGTGGAGCTCCCTATGGGTCCCCGAAACATGATGCTGCTGCGGGGGGGGGGCCGGGATGGGTGGCGGAGACGCATGTAAGCGCCGCTACTGGGGCCTTCGGTGGAGCTCCCTATGGGGCCACGAAGCGCGTGAGGGGTGTACTGGGATGTGTGGCGGGGACGCATGTGAGCGCCGCCACTGGGGCCTTCGGTGCAGCTCTCTATGGGGCCACGAAACGTGTGAGGGGTGTGCCGAATTGGGTGCGGGTGGTGACGCATGCGGGCGGCAGCACTGGGGCCTTCGGTGGAGCTCCCCATGGGGCCACGAAACCTGTTGTTGTGAGGGGCGTGCCGGGATGGGTGGCGGGGACGCATGTGAGCGCGGCCGCTGGGGCCTTCGGTGGAGCTCCCTATGGGGCCACGAAACGTGTGAGGGGTGTGCCGAATTGGGTGGGTGTGGGTGACGCATGTGAGCGCCGCCACTGGGGCCTCCGGTGGATGATGGGGCCACGAAACCTGTCAGGGATGTGCCGAAATGGGTGTGCGGGACGCATGCGCATGTGAGCGCCGCCACTGGGGCCTTCGGTGGAGCTCCCTATGGGCCACGAAACGTGTGAGGGGTGTGCCGAAATGGGTGTGGGTGACGCATGCGGGCGCGGGCACTGGGGCCTTCGGTGGAGCTCCCTATGGAGCCACGAAACGTGTGAGGGGTGTGCCGAAATGGGTGTGGGTGACGCATGCGGGCGCGGGCACTGGGGCCTTCGGTGGAGCTCCCTATGGAGCCACGAAACGTGTGAGGGGTGTGCCGAAATGGGTGTGGGTGACGCATGCGGGCGCGGGCACTGGGGCCTTCGGTGGAGCTCCCTATGGCAGCCACGAAACGTGTGAGGGGTGTGCCGAAATGGGTGTGGGTGACGCATGCGGGCGCGGGCACTGGGGCCTTCGGTGGAGCTCCCTATGGAGCCACGAACGTGTGAGGGGTGTGCCGAAATGGGTGTGGGTGACGCATGCGGGCGCGGGCACTGGGGCCTTCGGTGGAGCTCCCTATGGGGCCACGAAACGTGTGAGGGGTGTGCCGAAATGGGTGTGGGTGACGCATGCGGGCGCGGGCACTGGGGCCTTCGGTGGAGCTCCCTATGGAGCCACGAAACGTGTGAGGGGTGTGCCGAAATGGGTGTGGGTGACGCATGCGGGCGCGGGCACTGGGGCCTTCGGTGGAGCTCCCTATGGAGCCACGAAACGTGTGAGGGGTGTGCCGAAATGGGTGTGGGTGACGCATGCGGGCGCGGGCACTGGGGCCTTCGGTGGAGCTCCCTATGGAGCCACGAAACGTGTGAGGGGTGTGCCGAAATGGGTGTGGGTGACGCATGCGGGCGCGGGCACTGGGGCCTTCGGTGGAGCTCCCTATGGAGCCACGAAACGTGTGAGGGGTGTGCCGAAATGGGTGTGGGTGACGCATGCGGGCGCGGGCACTGGGGCCTTCGGTGGAGCTCCCTATGGAGCCACGAAACGTGTGAGGGGTGTGCCGAAATGGGTGTGGGTGACGCATGCGGGCGCGGGCACTGGGGCCTTCGGTGGAGCTCCCTATGGAGCCACGAAACAGTGTACTGGGTGGGTGAAGAGGAGAGGAGAAGAGGAGAGGAGAGGAGAGGAGAGGAATGATGATGATAATGATGATGGTAATGATGATGATGACGATGATGATGATGATGATGACGATAATGATGGTGATGATGATGATGATGGCAGGAGGGAGGGGGCAGCGGGAGGAGGAGGAGGAGTGAACGCGGGGCGCTGTCTCTTCAAAACGAGGACCCAACACCACAGGATGGTTGGGAAAAAAGAAATGGGGATGAGACGCAGCAGCAAGGAAAGGAGAAAGGGGGCGCGGAAGCAGGAGCAGAATTCGAAGTGATGGCTCCAAGGCGCCCTAACCCCGTCAGAGGGACCACCAGCTCCCTGGTGTCACCAGCGTACAGAGCACGGTGGTTGCAAGCCTCTATCGCGGTTGACCCTCACGGTCAGGGCAATCATTGGGCAAGACGAGGTCGTAAAGGGGGGGGGCAGGGCTCATTTCGACCCCCTCGATTCGATTCGATTCGACCTCGATGTCTTCGCATTCCGATTTGATTCGACTTCGGATTCCGATTTGGAGGCCGATTTCTCAATGCAGGGCTACTGGCCTGCCGATTTCCGCCGATCCGCGCTTTACGATCGGCGATCCGATTCTTGTCGATTCGATCCCGGGCTCGCCTGGGGGTGGCGGGGGGGCCTTCCAGCAGCGCCGCTGCCTGGCTTCAGCAGGCGCCGAGGCGCAGGGGGAGGAGGGGCAGGAGGGCGGGCCGCAGCAGCAAGAGGAGGGGGACCTTGGCATCGCTCGGACGTGTGCATTTTTCCTTCGGCGAGGACCATCCAGGAGCATCCTTGATCATTTGGCGAAGAAACCACGCACGAAACCGACAATAAGCACAGGGAAGGGACGTCCGAGCGATGGCGAGGGACGCATCCCGGCCGCCGGCCCCGAGGAACTGCCGGCGGGTCCCGCACCCCATGCGCGAGTCGAAGCCGTTCCTGCGGGACAGACCCGCCCGCGCCGCCGCCGCTGCCGATGGCCCCTTCGGGCGCCAGGTCGCAAGCTGGAACATATACGAAACCCGTGGCGGGCTGTTTTTCAACCCCACGACTTTTTAAGGGTCAGGGACGACGTCGGGGTGGTGTGGTGTATACTTTTCCCCCGTTTTCCAAGGGGCCCAAGTGAGCCCCAAGACGGCCCAAGCAATCCCCGAGGCGGCCCTTTAGTGGACCTGCCCAGTTTTGTGATGACGACCCTTGCGAGTTCTAAGTGTGGGGGGTCCCCTGACGTCGGCACTTGTTTCAGCCGGCTGTCCAAGCAATGTGGTATTGGACCTCGCGCAACAAGTGATCTGACCACGATAGTTGTTTCACCAAGACAAAGTTGTTGCGACAGGTTCGTTATCACTCCAAAGCTCCGTGCGCAAGCTCACGCTGGCAGCAGTCAAGCGTCGTGCGTCAAAAGTCCCTTTTGGGCCGTCCTGAGGCGATCTTGGGGGCTTCTTTGGCCGCTTTGGGCCCATCTTGGAGACCGCTGGGGCGGTCCCGAGGTGTCGGAAGCCCGAGACGGCGAGAACGCACCAGGATATTGACTTGTGTTTTCCACAGAGAATCTGGCACATTAGTCAGTATTTGTGTACGTGCGCCCGTCTCACTTTTTGTTGTAAAAAAGAGGCCCCCAAGACAGCCCCAATGCAGCCCAAGTGAGCCCCAAGACGGCCCAAGCAATCCCCGAGGCGGCCCTTTAGTGGACCTGCCCAGTTTTGTGATGACGACCCTTTCGAGTTCTAAGTGTGGGTTCCCCTGATGTCGGCACTTGTTCCAACCGACTGTCCAAACAATGTGGTGCTGGACCTCACGCAACAAGTGATCTGACCTCGATAGTTGTTTCACCAAGACAAAGTTGTTGCGACAGGTTCGTTATCACTCCAAAGCTCCGTGCGCAAGCTCACGCTTGCAGCAGTCAAGCGTCGCGTGTCAAAAGTCCCACATCGCAAACTATGCATATTGCACCTACGCTGGAATTGTCTTAGCATCGCGAAGGCGTGCTTAGAATTTGATGAATGTCTGGCTAGTGGACCTGTTGAATGGACTGTAGGTTGGCTCGTGACTTTCGTTCGTGAGAATTGGGTGCTGGAGCCTACGCCGTTGGCTGCTGGAACGCTCGCGCTCCAGAATTAGCCTGGCGAAAGACCCAACCATATGCAGTTGTGAGTGCGTATCGTCTCCAGTGGAGCCCCCTTATGGGGCCACGAAACGTGTGAGGGGTGCGCCGAAATGGCGTGGAGAAGGCATGCGAAAGGAGCCACTGAGGCCTTTAGCCCTAGGTGGCCATGAAGCGTGTGAAGGATGCGCCAGAATTGTGAGGAGAAGGCATGCGATCGCAGCCATTGGGGTCTTGGGTTGAGCTCCCTATGGGGCCACGAAGCGTGTGAGGGGTGCGCCGAACTTGCATGGAGAATTCATGCGAACGCAGCCACTGAGGCCTTAGCCTTAGGTGGCCATGAAGCGTGTGAGGGGTGCGCAGGAATTGTATGGAGAAGGCATGCGAACGCAGCCACTGGGGCCTTAGGTGGAGCTCCCGTGAAGCCATGAAGCGTGTGAGGGGTGTGCCGAAGCAGAGACTACGGAGGGCAGATGCAGGGACGGGAGGAGGGAGGGCAGCGGGAGGGAAGACGCGGGGCGCTGTCTCCTCAAAACGAGGACCCAACATCGCGGGGTGGTTGGGAACCACGCAGTCATGGAGCACACCTTTCATGTCGACATCACCTGCTGGAGCGATTTTCCGTCGTCAGAATCGAGTGCTGTAACCCACCCTGCTTGTCGGCACACTCTGCGGGAACCACTGAACAATTTCGCGCTGGAGCCTCAACCCGCCTGGGGCTTCGAGCAGAAAGACAGGGACGGGGAAGGGAGATGTGACGGAGCCTGGGGGTCGGGATCCTCGAATCGTAGTCGCGCCTCGCTCTCGAACGGGGGCATGTCGCGTGAACGCGCGTGCGCGCGCGCGGGCGGTCCCGAGCGAACCCGAGCCCGATCCTGAGCGCGTGCGCGGATGCGTGCGCGTGCGCGTGCCCGTGCGCGTGCGCGCGCGTCTGCGCTAGCGTGTGCGTGTGCTGTTCGTGCGCGTGTGCGTGCGCGTGCGCGTGCGCGTGTGCGTGCGTACCCCCCCCAGCCGCAGCTCCGCGCCGCTGCTGCCCGAGTGGGCCCGGCTTTCTCTCTCCTTGTCGCGCCGGGTTCTTCTCCTTCTCCCTCGTGCATCGCGGATACACGGTGCGTCCCCTGTTGCCAGAGTGCCAGAGCAGTCACTCTCTGCCCAGCCGCCGACGCAAAAAGCGCGTGCACGTGCGCGTGTGCGTGCGCAGGCTCGGGCGCGAGCCCGAGCCCGAGCGCGAGCCCGACCCCGAGCTGGAGCCCGAGCCCGAGCGCGAGCTTGATACCGAGTCCGAGATCGAGCCAGAACCTGAGCCCGAGCCTGTTCCTGAGCGCGTGCGGGTGCCTCAATACCAATACATAGTGTTCACCTGATTGTAGTAATGGCGACTTGCGCAGCGATGGCAACACGACGGCGGCGAGTGGCAGTAAGCAAATAGCGAATTACATACTTTCAGCCGATCCAGTTGCTGCTGCAGCCAATGGGGCCACCACCAACATTCTTGTAGCGTGCCCAAACTGCTGAGCCTAGCGGTTCACAGGCAGACTCTAGCCTCGGGCACAGAGGTTTGTCCGCGCAGTTCATCTCCAGTTACCCCCCTCCTGCAGCTGGGTTGAGGCGAGGCTCTGCTGATTGAAAGCGATGGCATTCCGCCGGATTCCAGAGAGGGCACCCAGCCTGCAAACCGCGAACATCTCCGACGTGAAGAGGGAGCCTCAGAACAGCCCGTGTGCGGTCACGACGACCTGCCACGCCAAGATCCGATGCTGCATAGCACAGCAGCGCTGCCATGCCTGCCTTCGGAGGTCGTCCAGGGCACTGCACTCGGCACCGAACAAATGCAGGCAGGCCTCTGTGCCGACCTCTTCGGAGGAATTTCCCAGGCGGATCGGCAAAACGGAGGAGGAGGGCCTCATCTAAAACTTTGCATGCACCCTGGTCCCGTCAGCCTTGCGACTGGCGAGGCGCCCGACCTCCTGCTGTTAGTTAAACAGAACAAGACCTTGGGGAGAACAGCCAAACCCCGCGAACAAAGGCACTGCCTTGAGTCGCGCTACGTGGCGCTGCTATCGTTATCAGCTTCGTCCCATTCAGATCGCACGCCGGCGAGCGACCGGCCAATCGAACAGTGCCTCGTACCAGGGTGACTGCGAACCGAGCGTGGTTCACTCCGAAGAGGGCATTCGCCTGCCTTCGGCAAGGTCGAGGCACACCCGAAAGCTCACTGCACGAATCCGCACTAGATGCCGAGTCCCCCTACGGAAATGGCGCTTCAGAATTTCCAGAGGCTGGCCCGAGGCGGCCCAGTCCGTTTCTATCCAACGGGCTCAACTCCCCGCCCGACGGCACCCATGGCCCATACGTCATCCTTTCAGGTTGCAGAAGGGCAGCGGCCAAGGTCCACGCGGCCTCCCAGCCCCGCTTCAGGAAGAACAAGAAAAAGTTTGGCAACGTTCTGAGGAAGAGTAAAGCTCGAGCCTTTCAGGCGCGTGCGCGGCGGGACAGACCGATTGTTTATCCCAGGCACGCCCCGCCAAGCTCGAACTCAGACACACGGCTGCCATGCACCCAGGGCCAGCCAGCAGGCATGCGCCACTGCGCCGAGCCTTGATTCCACTAGGAGCGAAGCCGACCCCCGCAAACTGCAGGGTCCTCCCGTCGCGCTCGACGCGAGGGTCAAGGAGGGCGCGGGGGGGTGTTGAACCGCGGTCCCAAATTCAACGCCTCGCCGATCTCACGTCGGGGCTTCCAAGGTGCCCAGGCGTCCACCGTGCGTATCATTCAGAGGCGCACTGGGCGCAGTCTCTCAGGTGAGAAGAGCGATAGGCAGAGAGAGAGAGAGAGAGAGAGAGAGAATAAAAGAAGAGAGGGAGACACAGCCTCCTATAATAGAAGCAAGTTCGCGCACATGCATCGCGGAGGCGTGATAACGAAGCCTCTGGGGAAGCAACGGCTAGTCCAAAGCGGGGGGCAGCGCGCGGTCAGGCAGTCTTGCCTGGCCGCCCGCTGCAACTTGGGTCGGCCAAACTTCTCGAAATTCTCGTCTTTCCAGTGCTGAACGGACTTGCTCTGTTGGGCGATTTCCAGGCAAGATGGACAAGCCAGAAACGTTTGACGCGCCCGAGCCCAAGGCCCCAGGGTGCAGTGAGATCTGGAACATCTTCTGCTCCTCTCTCCCCTCGGCCGGCTCTACGGGCTCCGTGTTATCCTATGCGCAGTCAGGTATGCGAGGGGGGGGGAGGCGCAAGAGGTCAAGCAGTGGCGAAGCGTCCTGGCTCGCCTAAAGGCCCACCAAATAATGTTCTAAGAACCATGTGTGGTCTGCACGACATGTTCTCAGACCATGCCTGGCTGGGACTGTCTTGTTGTAGCACGTCGGGTCTTAGGTTCTGAGAACATTGCTTCTGCTCTTGGGACAAGTTGGGGCCCTGAGAACGCTTCGTGGTACAGTCGGGGCCCTGAAGAAGGAACCCTTTTCGTTGGCGAGGGGCTCCGTGTTCCTTGATTGTTTCGCAGCTTGCCTTGGAGTTTCCTTAGGTTTTCGATGCGAAATTGAAGTTCAACTTATGGATAATAGGGGCCTCGTCTCTCATTTAGGGTTCCTTAGGTCAACGCCTCGACTGCAGGCCTACAGGGATGCCGAAACTGTCGGTCCCTGCTCAAGCATGCGAGGGGGGAAGGCGAGGGGGGGGCCCACGAGGGGCGGCGAGCACGCGCCGCCCAAGAGGCACGCGCGCAGCAGGCGCGCGCGGAGCAGGGGCGGGGGGGGCCGCGGCGGGGCAGGGGCGAGGGGCCCGCCGCACCCGGCACGGGCCCCATCGAGGGAGGCGCTCCCGGCACCCCCTGGGCTGCAGGTGGCACGCGGCGCGGCCCTGAGCGCAAGAGCGGAAGAGGAGGGAGCAGGAGGAGGGGGGGGACGAGGAGGAGAAGCAGGAGCTGGAGCTGGAGCAGGAGCAAGACGGCGACGAGGGTGTGGAGGGCGATTGAAGGGCGAGGAGGAGGAGGAGGGCGAAGAGGAGGAGGAGGAGGAGGAGGAGGAGGAGGAGGAGGAGGGCGAGGAAAGCGTGGGCCAGGAGGGCGAAACGGCCTTGAGCGCAAGAGCTGCGCAGGGTGAGCGTTTCTTGTACTCGTTCTTTTGCCGCTCGGCGCGGGCCCTCGCACCCCCTCCCTCCTCCCCCTCCTCCCCCCCCCTGGGGTGGGTCTCGGCTGTTTTGGTGTCGCCTGTTTCGGGCAGGTGGAGTCTCCACCATAGGACACACTGCCGCAAACAGTCGCACTAAGCAGAGGTCCGGAGCCAGACCCCCCCCCCTTCCGCCCAATGTCGAAACGCCGAACAAGAAAACGCTGACAAATCGATCAAAGGAGAGGAAGCAGGCTGCCAAATAGTTCCCATATGTCTACAACATGTCTCAAACATGTCTTGAACATTTAGACATGTTTCAACCATTTTTAAACTACTTTTTGTTCATGTTAAAACCACATCTTTGATTCAATGATAAGATTGTTAGGGTGTCCATTGTCATGGTATCCACAACACAAGAGAAGGTTTCCCAGAGGTCTCCGGAGGGTCTCCTCCTCCAGAGGGAGGTATCCTGGAGACCTTCCCTGGACCTCCGCGAGGTCTTCCCCTGGACCTCTGGGAGGTGGATGGGGGGGCCTCCCTGAAAAACCTTTTCTCCCCTGGAGGCCCCCCTGGCAGACCTCCGGAAGTTGGATGGGGAGGTCTCTTGGATACACGGCCTGAAGCTGCGCCACACATTTTTGTTTGGGGGACACGGGGCAGACGTGAAGCTTCCTTGTTTCCCGCCGTCCTTCAACGCGGTTGCGCCGCGGCAGGACAAAATATTGTGCAAGGAGTCGGGCAGCCAGGTGGGCAACGTGCAGAACAACCTGAACATAGGCCCCTCTGCACATGCCTCTGGGCCTGGTCCAAGGTCACCGTTTCGCCACGCGCTCCTCCATATCCTTGCTGTCCGCTTCCCGCCGCTCTCTGTTCAGGTGCTCTTTACAGAGTCGCTTCCTCCCCCTTCATCCTCCTTCCTCCACCTCCCCCAGCCTTCTCCCCCTCCCTCTCCATCGGCCCCGTCGACCCCAGACATCCGTTCCAGTGGGAACAACACGACGTCGTTAGAACAATCGCAACCAGAGTTTTCACCCCAGGCCCATGAGTTAGGGTCACGAAACCAGAAGCGAGACAGAAGTGCGGGTGCTTTTGTTCTATGCGCGGAGGTCTTGGCATCTTCCTCGTGGAGGACGAGAAAGGGTCCTTTCGCCCGCTCGAAATCGACCCCTAGGCACGTCATGTAGGTTCCTCCCCCTAGACATGTCATGTACCGCTTTCTGTCCAGGATATCGAGTCTGATCCAGCATCCAGCCGTGGCGACGAGGGCCTCTCCAGGATGCCTCAAGAAGGCCCGAACACCGTATTCCTCCTCCGCCTCTATCGTCCTTGTAGCACCACCAGACGGTGTCGGCAGGGCGGGCCGGACATTGCGCCCGACGCGCACTTCCTCACAGTGCCATGATCTAGAATCTTGAATATTGAATCTCCCTGCAGCTACACGGATCGATGGCGGGTCTGCTTGAGCTCCGCGCGCATTCGTTCTAAATGTTTCCACAAGCTACCCCTCTGTTTCCCAGCATTGACAGGGGAGTCCTGCCCTGGCGCCGCGCACATTCGTCGTACATGTTTGTAGCAGCTACACCAGCTGAGGGCGGGTGCTTTTCAAAGATGTTCCCCGTTTTTTGCACGGCTCAGAGCTAAACATGCCCGAGAGTTCCATGGATCGAGGGTGGTCCTTGTTCTAAGCGGGCTCTGGCTTGAAATTCCCTTTGACGTTATGGCCTGAGTTTGCGTACACGTATCTGAGCTAGCTGCAAAGATCAAGTGCGTATCCTTTTCAAAACGGGTTTTCGCCTGAATGGTAAGCTCTTCAGTCTGCTTGTCTTCCAAGGTGGTGATCCGCGTCGTAGAGCTAGGCACCCGCAGGAACTTATGAGGAGGGGACCTGGGACGGGACGGTGCGCCAGCATCGCTGATGCATCCTCGGTCTAACTCCTTATCTTTCCTCCTCCATGTCGGTCTCCGCATCTTCCTGGCCTCGCCGGCAGGCCCTTACAAGGGCAAGCACGTCGCCCTGTTCCGGGCCACGGACACGGTCCTGGACTGCGGCCAGGGGACCCTGATTGACTTCCCGAGCTGGAAGGCCGCCCTGCATCGGATACACGTACGGTGGAGACCCACGCCAAGAAGCCCCTTGCTTGCCTCCAGGGTGGCCCGGGTTTCTCGGGTTTCGATGGTTTTGCGTGGAGACCCACGCCAAGAAGCACCCTGCTTGCCTCCAGGGTGGCCCGGGTTTCTCGGGTTTCGATGGTTTCGCGATGGAACTCGTGACGTCCCCACACCAAAATTCAATGGACGCCCTGGGGTCTCAGGGTTGGGTCTCTTGTGGTCGGGGCCCTACGGTAAGGGTGGCCATTCGCTGGGGTGGCCTTTGGTGCGTCGCTTTCTGGGGGGGCGCTGGGGGGAGGGTCAACCCCAAGCACGCAGGCCGCTGCCGTCGCATCGCAGGCAACGATCAGCAAGCCACGCACTGGATGTCTCCCTTGCCCAGCGCCGCTCTTGCTTGGACAGTCGCACCGAGGTACAGGATCGAGGTCCTTTCGGGGAGGGTGCCCTAAATGTTCTTCGTGCCTGCTGGGCGCTCCTGCGCATCCCTGGGGGAGGGTACCCTGGAATGCCCTCCGGTTCGGCCGATGGAGGGTCTCGTGCTCTTGAGGGGCGCTCTCCTGTCCCGGGTCCGACTGCCACCGACGCCAGAGCGGAGGCCGCCCGCATCACAGATACATCGGCGACGGACCAGTGACGGCGTTCCAGACCTGGCCTCGACCACGACGACGGGCAAGCGGTGGGTATCATGGATGCACGCGAGCTCCAGGGTGCCACACGTAGGAGGAGGAGGAGGAGGAGGAGGAGGAGGAGGAGGAGGAGGAGGAGGAGGAGGAGGAGGAGGAGGAGGAGGAGGAGGAGGGAGGAGGAGGAGGAGGAGGGAGGAGGGAGGAGGGAGGAGGAGGAGGGAGGAGGGAGGAGGAGGAGGGAGGAGGGAGGAGGAGGAGGAGGGAGGAGGGAGGAGGGAGGAGGGAGGAGGGAGGAGGGAGGAGGAGGGAGGAGGAGGAGGAGGAGGAGGAGGAGGGAGGAGGGAGGAGGCGGAGGAGGAGGAGGAGGAGGAGGAGGAGGAGAGGAGGGAGGAGAGGAGGAGGAGGAGGAGGAGGAGGAGGAGGAGGAGGAGGAGGAAGGAGGAGGAGGAGGAGGAGGAGGAGGAGGAGGATGAGGAGGGAGGAGGGGGAGGGGAGGAGGAGGAGGAGGAGGAGGAGGAGGGAGGAGGAGGAGACGACGACGAGACGACGACGACGACGTCCATTGGGATGGAGACGCTCTGGGGCGTTCCAGACACGGCCTCGCCGCCGGCGCGCCCTCGCGCCCACTCGGTGGGCAGGCCGGCGAAGGGTGGCGAAGGCGCGAGGGCCACAGCACGAGACGAGTCGGCGGCAGGGGCCCGCGGGCGGAAGGCGACGGAGGTGCCCGCCGGTCGTTGAAAGCACAGTGCCGTTTTCAAACGCATGCTCCGCGTGCGGATCATGTATGATAAATTCGGGGGTGGACAGAACCCCCAACAGTGACACGTCGATTAGTGAATTGTCCGTTTTCGGTTCTCGAGAGGGCGCCGTGGCCGTTATTTTCCAGGCTTGCGCCCGCCAGGTTTGGGCCTCAGGTCGTTTTCACTAAACCACGTTTTACTAAAGGGGGGTCTGTCCATCCCCGATAAATGCAGGGGTTCAGTATTAAGAACGACGATGCGTTCATGCATACATGTATTCATACACGAATCAGGTAATGAACTCCTATATGTGTCAACATCCTCTGTATAAAAAACTGCCCGGTAAGCACTTCTGGATTCCCAGAGCACAGCCT
>CAUYUJ010010824.1:252670-280170 GCA_963575745.1 Prorocentrum cordatum | reverse complement strand
ACGGAGTTGTTGAACTTCCGCGCGCGCGGATTTCCTTTTCAACCTTGTCAACATCACCGCGATCACCTGCCTCGCCGGCGTGATCAGCATCGGCGCCATCACTGGCCGCGCCGTCGTCGCTGTCAGCATCGTCGCCAACATTGCTGCTATCATCATCATCGTGTCTACAAGTGTCGACGTTGCCATGCTTCCGCGCCCGCCCAAGCCGCCAGCTCGCACTCAAGTTCCCGCTGGGATGTGCCGAGCGGTCAGCACCACCGCGGCCGCGTCGGCCGCGCCAAACTACCTGGCCGCTGCGCGCGCGTGCGTGCGCGGGCTGGCGGGGCCGCAGAGATGCACCAGCCAGCGCCAAGCATTCATCGCAACCGCCGCCGACAGGAATGAATTGCACCACAGAGATTGCGCCACTTCCATTGCAACGCATAGATTGCATTTCAAAGGTTACGCTGCGTAGGGTGCACCATATAGATCGCACCACATAGATTCCTTTTTTAAAATGAAAAAAAGTATATACAGACTGACCCCCCCCCCAGCGTTATCCGCCCCCCTTTTTCGGGTATGTAAATCATGTATGATTCTGACCACATGTCCATCCTAAAGATGAATTTGCATTATCTCGGGAGGGCCGGTATCGCTCCCCCTGAGGTTCTTTTGTAAAACATTAGTGCGCGGGGACATTTTTTGTTCGAACATAAGACTTGTTTCGCGAGTCCCATGCAGAAAACGGGACGAAGAGCATACGCGCGCGTCGTCGCGCGCGCATGCCGAAATCCTTCAAAAATCTTCGGTGTCGGAAGGATTTCGCAATCGAGTTTCCAAACAAAAAAACAGACAAAAACACAAGGTTTCGCAACACGGATTCGCTAAAACAACTTACGCTCTTGCGAAATCTTGAGAAAACCATAGGTTTTTCCAGATTTTCGCAAGATGCTACCAAACGGGCTTCGCGCGCGCTCATGTCGAAATCTGTCGAACGCCCTTGCGCGTGTGCCGTCGCGAGAAATTTTTCCAACAAATGGGGCGAAGTGCAGACGTGCGCGTCGTCGCGCGCGTATGCCGAAATCCTTCAAAACCCATCGGGTTCGGAAGGATTTCGACATCGCGCGTCCAAAAAACCTACAAAAACAGAAGGTTTCGCAACACGGATTTTCAACAAAAGCGTGCGCCCGCGCTTTTGCGTCGTCGTCGTCGTCGTCGTCGCCGTTCTCCCTCCTCCCGCGTCGTCGTCGTCGTCGTCGCCTACGTCGTCCGGTGTCTTTCCTCGTGTTCGTCGTCGTCGTCCTCTTTGGCTTCGTGGTCGTTTCCGTCGTCGTTGTCGCCGTGGTCGTCCTTCCTCCTCCCTCATCGTCGTCGTCGTCCGTCGTCAGTGTCTCGTCGTCGTCTCTCCTATTTCGTCGCCGTCGTCGTCGTCGTGTCCCTCCTCCCTCGTCGTTGTCGTCGTCGGCGTCGCCGTCCTTCCTCCTTTTTCGTCGTTCGCGTCGTCGTCCTCCCTCCTGCCTCGTCGTTGTCGTCGTTGTCGCCGTCGTCGTCCTCCCTCCTCCCTCGTCGTCGTCTTCGTTGGCGACGTCGTCGTCGTCTTCGTCGTCGTCGTTGGCGTCGGCGTCGTCGTCGTCTTCGTCGTCGTCGACGTCGGCGTCGTCGTCGTCGCCGCCGTCGTCATCGTCGTCGTCGGCGTCGTTGACGTCGTCGTCGTCGGTGTCGTCGTTGTCGTCGTCGTAGCCGTCGTCGTCGTCGTCGTCGTTGTCATCGTCGTCGTCGGCGTTGGCGTCGTCGTCGTCGGTGTCTTCGTCGTCGTCGTTGGCAGCGTCGTCGAAGTCGTTGGAGACGTCGTCGGTGTCGTCGTAGTCGTTGTCGGCGGCGTCGTCGTCGTTGTCGTCGTCGTCGGCGGCGTCGCTTTCGTTGCCAAGTGCCATTTGGTACCCACCGTCACGGTCTTAAGAGATGTTGCAAACCAAGTTGCGGGTGGGTGGTTGGGATGTTTGCGCGAGCAGTGGAGTGGACAATTCACTGCGAACAGAAATTAACTGCACCACATAGATTGTACTACACAGGTTGCACCGCGCGGATTGCACCACGTAGATTGCACCGCATATGTTATTATTATTATTATTATTCTTATTCTTATTATTATTATCTATATATATATATATAGGTTGCATCGCGTACAGTGCACCACACGGATTGCGCCGCATAGATTGCAACATGGCATTTCTTCCGAAACCATAGTTGGAATTCCCTCCTCTCACTATTCCTTCTCCATCGTTTTATTATCTACTCCTTCTCCAGCCCCCCAGGTATTGCGAACAGAAGCACGGATTGCAAATGCCTTCTGTCTGGCTTGCCCCCCCACCTCTTTTGATCGCTTTGGTTTGAGGAAGCACGTAGAACGACGCGTTCGAAAGTTTGATATGGAGTTTGTGCGTGAAGCCGTGCTTTTCGCGAGGACGCGTGCATGGTTCGTCCTGTTCATGTTTCTCTCCCCCCTGCTCCGCCCATACTGACCTCCAACCAGATGAATAATCGGAGTAGAGGTTCACGTCGGCCACGCCTTGCCCGTTTAGGGGGGCCACCTGTTCTTCGCATGAATGGTAGGTCTCACATATGCTTTCTGTTCGGGCGGGCGGCCCAGGCGAGCGTGGCGAGGGGAGGGGAAGGCGTGACGTCATTGGGTGGCCAGGGCTCAGGGCTTCTTGGGCCCAAGGGATCGCACAACGTGTTTCTCAGGAGCAGTGTGATTCTGGGCACGGCCCTCTCGCAGAGGATTCTCGCGGCCGCAGTTCTGCTGTACCCCATTTGCTCGCATCGCAGTTTCACGTTCAGCCCCTCCTCTCCCTCCCCATCCTCCCCGCCCGCTCTCCTCCCGCCCTCCCTTCTCTACCGCTCTCTTCACTCTTCACTCGTCCCTGCTCCTCTTTTACCTCCTCCCTATACGGAAACCCCCATCACCCGAAGGCTCTACGGGAGATGCTCAACTCGAGGGTGGAGGTGGTAGACCTCACCGTGGACCTGCTCATGGCACTCGCAGGACCACTTGCTGCCCCCCCCCTCCTATCGAGGAAGAGACACGGGGAGGGAGGATAGGAGGGAGGGAGGCAGGAGAAGGATGAAGAGTGAAGGCGGACACGGACTTGGGGAGTTCTTAAATTTGTCCTTGGCATGTCTGGGAGGATCTAGGCTTCAGGGGTATCGAGGGCAAGATGGGGACGGGGGAGGAGGACGATGATACCTATGATGCTGAGGATGAGAAGGATGGGATTGAGGATGAGGAGGAGGAGGAAAAGGATGAGGTGGAGGAGGAGGAGGAAGGGTGATGAAGAGGATCATCATGAGGGAGCAGGAGGATCAGGATGACGAGGGTACAAGGAGAAGGAGGAGGAGAAGGAGGAGGAGGAGGAGGAGGACCAGGAGGAGGAGACCGACGACGAGTGGGAGGATGACAAGGAGGGAGGAGGCCGTTTCCAGGAGGCCTTACAGGGTGTCCAGGGGGGGTGGGGGGAATGGGCGTCAGGGCGGCAGGCGGAGAGGAGGATGGGGAGGAGGAGGAGGAGGACGAGGAGGAGGAGGAGGAGGTTAAGGAGGGGGAGGAGAAGGAGGAGAGGAGGAGGAGGAGGAGGAGGAGGAGGATACTCGTAAATAGCGGATTGGGACGGGGCTCCAGAGTCTCAGGAAGATCACCCAGCTCACCAGGACCACCAAAAATTTTCGGAAGTTGCACTGGAACCAGGCCGCAGCTCTTCTGGGTCACCAGGGACATGGGATCGCGCTTTCAGTCCTCAAGCAGGTCCGTGGCAGGCTCGTGCGAGGACTAGGCTATGTTCCCAGCTATGGTTGTACCACCGCAGGCTTTGCTTTGCCCGCACGAGGCCAGCGCAGGAAGATCCTGCGCACTTGTTGCCCATGCAGGTTGTTGCCGCATGGTTCGAGCTTGTCAACCAGCAGCCCAAGTTGCACAAGCCTATTGTCAAGAGTCGGTACCCGACAGTTGAACGGCTGGCGGGTAAGACCAGCTGGAGTAAGGTCACCTCTTTCTACTTCGCCCTCACCGCCACCCTCCATGACCGCAGCGTGCACTTGGCGGGGCCATGGGGCTGGATCTTCCCAGGGGACGAGCGCTTCAAGTTGCCACCAGGGGACCTCAGAGGGCAAACCGAGTTCCAGGAGGCCTTCAGCATCCATGTTTCGCAGGCGCTTTGGGAGAGGGCCTCGACGTTCCACCTTGGAGGGGGAGCTGAGTTCGGCATCGACACCTACCAGTTTCAGGCTACCTGCTAAAAATTCCGGAGGGATGAGCAGCCCACCAGGGCCAAGGCCTTGCACGCAATCGGGAAGGGGTCGATGTGGACCAACGCCCGAGCACACCAGTGCAAACCCTGCCAGCCTTCCCGATGTTTCAGATGCAGTGCGGCAGTGGAAGACGACCTGCACCGTTTCTGGACTTGCCCTGTCTTAAGTCGGAGTCCCAACCCCGCCATCAGCGAGTCCCAGCACCTGATGGCCAACGCAGTGGAGCAGTTTCCGTCGTATCCAGTGAAGTGGGGACGAGGACTGCAGCCAGCTGATTTCACCATAGGGGTCCTGGAACAACACCCTCCCCGAGCCACCATTGGAGCCACGGGGTCCTTCATGATCCAAGGAAGCCCGATCAAGGGGAAGTTCCTGGTGGGAACCGACGCTGGAGGATAATGGTATTCGTTGGACCCGAGGTTCAAGAGGATCGGATGGGGAGTAGCAGTCAAAGACGCCGGCCTTGAGACCATAGGAACCCTTCGAGGAGGCCTGCCAGGTAAGCAGGCCATCAACCGTGGCGCGCTGGACGCGGTCGCCCAGGCCCTCCGCAACCTCGGCGGTGATATCCCTGTGACAGATTCAGCGTGCGTCTTCCGAGGAGTAATGAGAGGAGCCCCGTGGAAACATAGGACCAACATAGATCTCTGGCAAGATTTTTGGATGGCCCATGAGGGGCTCTACGGGACCGTGGGGTTTCACAAAACCGAGTCCCACCCGTCCGAGCCCGACTTCTGGGACTACCATATGCAGCCCTGGGCCTTCTTATCCGAGGCCCGAAGACCATCACTTCACTAATTTTGGGCCGGGCCCACTGAGGCCCCAGGGGCCCCAGATTAGTGAAGTGTTTTTTTTCCCACATAAGGACCCCGAAATTCATCACTTCACTAAACCGAACCCAGGGCGAAAGTCAGGGGCCGAATTGCTGCTGTGATGCCACATCGGCCTCATATCTTAGTCCATGCGCTGACAGACAAGATAGCCAGCGGATGCAGCAGCGCGTGCCCGTTTGCCCGAGTGGGTCACCCGACCCGTGCCGGAGGCCGACGGAGAGCTCGGCCTCAGCCAGCACCGCCTGGCCGCGATTCAAGGGCTCTTTTCTGGGAGGTGTTCCCCGCGCCGCCCCCCCTGCCCACGAGTAGCGAGGACGGGTCAGGGCTCCCAAGAAGTGGGGCCACGCCCAGCACGGTTCTGGAGTTGGTCCCCGAGGGAGCGCGGTGCAAGATCTGTTTCAGGTACAGTCGGGGCCCTGAAGAAGGAACACTTTTCGTTGGGGAGGGGCTCCGTGTTCCTTAAGTGTTTCGCAGCTTGCCTTAGATTTTCCTTAGGTCAACGCCCCGACTGTACCAGGCCCATGGGACCAACGAGTCCTGGTCGGGTTAGCCGTGCAAGCCGAATCGTGCCCAGACCTTCCACTCGACCCACCTCCCGCACCTCCCATGTGTTTCGTGGCGTTGCTTCCTGTGGCAGGTGCGGAGGAGTGTCATCGCCGAAGGCTTTCAAGCTGAATGCTCTGTAAGAACGGTTTTTTGAAGGCAGATCTGCCTTCAAAAAACTGGTCTACTCTGTAAGAACGGTTTTTTGAAGGCAGATCTGCCTTCAACAAACCGTTCTCACAGAGTAGACCATTTGCCCCCCCAACACACACACACAAGCACGGGCAAGAAGGCCAAATCGAGACTGCTCAGAGGCCAGCTGCCACGAGGACTGCAGCGGTGGCCCCCCGCCCCGGTTTCGCAGTCCCACGAAGACTGTGCCCGAGGCGTGGGCGTCCCGGCCCATCGCGTCTACCGGTAGGGTTGGCAGTTGGACCCGCGAAGCGCACTGATCCCCCTTAGCAGCATGCAACATGCAACATGGAGGAGGAGGAGGAGGAGGAGGAGGAGGAGGAGGAGGAGGAGGAGGAGGAGGAGGAGGAGGAGGAGGGGGGGGGAGGAGGAGGAGGGGAAGAGGGGGAGCAGGATGAGGGGGGAGGAGCAGGATGAAGAGGAGGAAGACGACAACGACGACGACGAGAAGGAGGAGGACCAGGATGAGGAAGAGAACACGATCAGGAGGAGAAAATGGGGTGCAGAAGGTGACGGACTATCGCCAGCACGCCAGCACCGGGAAAAGCATGCAGCAGGAGAAGAGAGCTTTGCCAGCAGCTTTAGGGATTGGCAGCAGCAGAGGATGTGAAATTGGAGGAGGATGAGGAGGCGGAGGGGGAGGGCGAGGAGGAGGAATAGGAAAACAAGGTGGACCAGGAGGAGGAGGAGGAGAAGGAGGTGGGGGAGGAGGAGGATAGGAGGATGATCGGGGAGGGCGAGGGGGTCCATGAGGATCTATTCCTACTTGGGGCCACGTTACCACCGCACGTGATAGCCGCGATCGCCTTTTTCTTCCCGGCGGAGGCACGACCGATCATCAGCATCATCACCAGCGTAATCCGAATCGTCATCATCATCATAATCATCATCATACTCATAATCCTTTAGGGAACGGGTTGGGAACCCTCATGCATCCTCAAGAATCCTTCCGGGAGTTTCAGGAAGCCGTATGACTTCTCAGGGATATGTCAGGAACCTTCTCGCAGGAGCCTTCATGACTCCTTCAGGAATCCTCAATCACCTTTTTTAGAATCCATCGCGAATCCTTCAAACATCTTCAGGGGTCCCTCGGGGATCCTTGAGCATCCCCTCGTGATCCTCAAGACTCCCCTGGAACTCCTCAGCAATCTTTCAGTAATCTTCAAAGACCCTGAAAGAATCCTCGAGCATCCCTCGGGAATCCGCAAGAATCCTTGAGGATTCCTTCAGACATCCTTTAGAATCCTTAAGGGGTCCTCAAGAATCTTTCCGGAATCCCCGAGAACCCTGTGGGAATCCGTGGGGATCTTGCATGTCCACCAGCCTCCGCCGGATTCCTTCAGGAGTCTTCAAATCCATCAGGAGTCCTCCAAGCGCTGGGAAGCTGAGGCGAGCACCCCTGGTTGTCATCTGGCGTTCGCTCTGTATGATTACGATACGAATCCCACACGTTGCGATCAGTCCTTTTCCAGTGGTTGCAATCGGTCCGAAGTGGTCCGTGAACGGTCCGACGCTGTTGGAATCGGCCTTGATCTTGCCCCCCGTTACGTATGGGCGTTATTCGTTGTGCCGTGTCCCCGCCCGAACTGCCGTCCGCGACCCACCGTGCCCGCTGCCGCAGACCAGCAGGGCGACAGCCGCGATCCAGACCCAAGACCCCCCCCCACCCCCCACCTTCCTCCTCCTCCTCCTCCTCCTCCTCCTCCTCCTCCCTCCTCCTCCCTCCTCCTCCTCCTCCCTCCTCCCTCCTCCTCCTCCTCCTCCTCCTCCTCCTCCTCCTCCTCCCTCCTCCTCCTCCTCCTCCTCCTCCTCCTCCTCCTCCTCCTCCTCCTCCTCCACCCCCCTCGCCGGCAGGAGACGCGGAGGAAGAGGTTGCCGCCGGGCTCGCAGACGAGGTGAAAGTGGAGCCGCCCGCCTCGGGCTCCGGCGCCAGCACCGGGGCGCCGGCGGCGAAGAAGCCGAGGACAGCCTGGCGCAGGGAAGGGTTCGACGACACGGTGGGAGTGATCCTTCACTGGGGCAACCTCTTGGCGCGCTAGGCTTTTCGACGGGCAAGATCCAGGCAAGCAGGCCGCCACTGCGCAACCCCGTGCAACGGTCGGCGAGCCGCGCACCAGAGGCCACCCTCGCCTAGGGTCACTCTTGCGCGGAGCCGAGGGAGGACTTGGAGGACGCCGGCAATACAGTAGGCGCAGCGAATAAGAAACGGGCCTGCAGGCAGGTGCCAGGAAAAAACTTGCTATGTTTAAGCCTTCGGGTGTATGGGGCACCTAACGAAGTCGGATATTGTTGAGAAATGTGCTTCCACAGTAATAGCATATCTCAGCGCAGGGGTCGACATGAATGGTGTTTTGGCGATTTCATGGACCGGTTTCATTTTGATTTCGATTCGCAGCAGGGGGAGAACGAAAACAGCACGAATGAAAACAAACATATTCCGACGGAGAGACCCCGCACGATAATCTGTTTAGCTTGCCCCTAGCCCTTTCCTCCTCGCCCTGGCGGACAGCCTCCTCTCGCCCTCTGCTCTGCCCTCTCCTCCTCTTCCTCCTTTTTATGTATATTGATCCTCCTTCTCCTCTTTCGCCTCCTTCTCTTCCCCCTCCTTTTCCACCTCCTCCTTATCATCATCCTCTCCCATACCCTTTCCCCCTCCTCATTCTCCTGCCTCTTCTCCATGCGAACCTCCCCTTCCCCCTGGTCGGAACAAGCAAGTCGATTTTTCTTGGCGCCGTCGCCGCCTCGACCAGCGCGCGCGCGCGTTCGCCGACGGCTACATCGCGAAGCCTTTGGAACAATCCCGCGGGCCATGTTTTTGGGACAACCCCGCGGGCCGGTGGGGCGCGGGATGGGCCGTCGGGACACTCCCGCGGGCCAGGCCGTTGGGACAGCCCCGCGGGCTTCGAGGTGGGCGCGGCCGCGCTCAGGTGGGGGGCGTCGCAAAACCCAGCCGTGCTGCGAGCTGCTCCGCCTCGGTTTTGGAGCTTTCCGTTATCTCGTCGAAGTTCCGGAGCGCCTTCCGCAGGGACGCCGGCGGCCCGGGTTCCAGGGATTCTCGCGTAGGCAGCCGCAGGACCAGCATGTTCCGCATGCGCGGGGCGAAAGGGGAACATGACACAGAGGTGCAGCCACCAGTGCTCGTCTGACATGCCCGTGCGGCCAGCGTCTTCATTCGTGGCGCAGCCGATGGTGTCGCCATCGCCGCGTCGGGGGATTGGGCTCAACCGAGCGAGTGGCCGTTTTGAGAGCACAAAAGTGGCCCCGCTCGGATTGGCCCGCGACGGTTCGAATCATCTTTCGTTCCTGAAGAGCTCAACGGTGAGGACAGCTACGAGGTGCCGAGGGTCCGTTCGAATTCTCACATGGACAACCCCGCGGGCTTCATGGGGAGGGGGGTTCCCCTTGAGACTTCCTCGCTATTCACTCGCAGACTAGGCTCCCGCCTGAAATTTCCGCCATACAGCTTGAAGAGGCCAGACGTCACGACGGCTACAGGATTCCGATCACCCGCTCGCGTTGCTGTCGTGAGTTGCGGGCGAGACTTTCCCGTAAGGCACGCACGAGCGAGGATCCCGCTTCATACTTCCCCCATACTTAAGCCTCGGGGGGCCCGAAAAAAAACGACAACTATAAGATTCCGATGGCCCGCTCGGATGATTCACATGCGCGTGGATCCCCTCTGGGCGTGGGCTCCCGCGGGAAATTTCGCCGCAATCCACTCACAGACGACGCTGCCGCTTGAGATTTCCGCCATACGCAAGCTTGCAGAGGCCCCAAATGACGACAGCGACGTACAGGATACCGATGGCCCGCTTGGGTTATTCACATGAACTGCGGACCCCACGGGGGGGGATTCCCGCCTGAGACTTTCCCGCAAGTCACGCACCTACGTCCCGCGTCATACCCCCCCCCCCCCCATAGTCAAGCGTCAGGGGCCCGATCGTGACGACATTTGCAGTATCCGGATGACCCGCTTGGATTGCTCACGTGAAGTGGGGTCCCGTTGGGGAGGAGCTCCCGCCTGAGATTTCGCCGCAATGCACTCACAGACGAGGCTCCCGCTTGAGATTTCCGCCCTGCGCAAGCTTGGAGAGGCCAACAGCGATAACAGGTGTAGGATTCCGATGACCCGCTCAGATTATTCACGTGAGCTGCGGACCCCACAGGGAGGGATTCCCGGTTGAGATTTCCCCGCAAGTCACGCACAGACGAGGCTCCCGCCTCATACTTCCCCGATATTCAGGCCTCGCGGGCCCGGCAACGACGACAGTTACAGGATTTCCATGACCCGTTCGGATCACTCACATGCGCTGGGGTCCCCATACGGAGGGTGTTACCGCCTGGGACTTCCTCGCAAGTCACTCACAGACGAAGCTCCCGTCCGAGACGTCCGCGAGATCAATGTGTGCGCGTGTGAGTGATGACGATGGTGGTGGTAGCGATGGTGACGACACTGATTGTGATGATTGCTGTCGAATTGGTAGACGATGAAGCTGACGATGGTGATGAATGCTGGTGATGGTGCTCATTCGCAGACGAGGCTCCCGCATGAGACTTCCTCAAGACGAGTGTGTGGGTGGGTGGGTGAGTGCATGCGTAAGTGTGTTTGCATGTGTGATAACGGCGATTGTGACGATGGTGGTGTGATAATGTTGATGATGGTGATGATGGTGGTGATGATGATGATGAGTGGCGGGTGATAGTTATGAGTGAGTGAATGGGTGAGCCATTCAGGAGAAGCGAGTGATTGAGTGAGTGAGTGGGAGAGTGAGTGAGTGAGTACGTGAAGTATGAGTGAGTGAGAGCGATCGAGTGATTGCGACGACGAGTGAGTGAGCGATGCGTGATTGTGAGTGAGTAGGCGGTGATGATCGCATGGTGGTGGTGATGGTGATAAGGATGGTGCTGGTGGTGATGATAATGGTAATTCGCATGGTTCGCAGATCTTGCAGTGCTGAAGTAGGCCTTCACCATGACGAGGAGACCTTGCCACTGTATCAGCGACCTGTGGGCGAAGGGTTGCAAGGCCCGTGACGAGGTACGTACCGCCAGTAAGCTTATCAAAAATTTGCGAGCACGTGCGACCGAACTGGAAAAAGGCTTGGATGAGGTATAATTTACTGTCTCGACACTGTCGGCGTGACCTGGATCACGGAGAGGCTGCGACTAAATCTGAAGTACCACAGGAGGAACTTTCGCAGACGCCATGACAGGCCAAAGTGTCGAAGGCGGCGGAACAGGAGGAAGGGCAAGGAGCCAGCCCTGCATGGCTGGGACAGGAACCGACGAAGGTAATACACCCACCGCTTCCACCCCGCCAAAAGAGCCAAGCCCGACGCCGCCTGCCATGGTCGATAGGATCGCGGAGAAACTCTTCTCCATCACAGCCGGGATGCAGCAGCATGGAACAGAAATTGCTGAGACGCCAGCTGTGCATGCAGTGGTCAGAGACGAACGGAACACGCAAGTTGTCTCAACATCTGCGGCGAAAGGTAGTTGAAACAGCAACAGATTTCCCAGACGGTCTGGAGCAACATGAGTCGGAGCAGTGCAGGATGGAGGATCCGCGGGAGAAGATGATGCTGGCGGCGGCGTCAACTCAATAAACAAATGTGCCAGAGAGTCCGAGACTGCCAGGAGCACGAAACACTTCATGCACCAGTTCCGGGAGGCTGATATAGCGCAAAAGAACTCGAAGCTTTTTTTTATGGAGCACCAGGCCGAAGGCTTCCAGAAAGCCTTGTTTCACATCAGCCATGGCCAGCGATCAAGGCCACGCTGGAGACGGGCTGGCAGAAGGTTTCAGCACAGACCGCCCTGATAGAGAAGACGGCGACAGAAGCCAGAGGCCAATTGCAAGCTGCTCAGCAGCGCGCCCAGCGCGCCTCCAAGGATGCAGCGGGGACGGCATTCAGTGCGGGCGATACCTCCATAAGGTCTGACGATGATCTCCTGACCCTGGCGAGGGAGGACACGGCTGCGGTCGAAGACATCGGCGAGGCCCAAATATTCTATGCATGACCTATGCGGCTTCTTTTGATTTCTCGCGCGGACCCCGCCGCCCTCGCGGCGCCGGGCTGGGCCGGGGCGTATCGCTAGAAAGCGGGGCGCATGAATGGCCGACATAAGTAGCGTCATAGGCACGATCGATCAAGCGAGGATCGAAGCACAGGGCGCCAGGAGGGCAGAAGTGGAAGTTCAGGAGAAAAGTTTGGAAACTGAGAGGGGGCTGGAAGGGCCTGGAACGACCTCGACGACGCGTCCCTGACCATCGCGCAGATGGCGCAGACCATCGAAATTCATGTTCAGGACATGAGGGGCACCATGAACAACGGCAGCGGGCCCCCCGAGAGCGGCGCACGGCAGCGCGACGGAACGGAGGGGGGGGGGGCAGGCAGTCGCGGAGAGGAGATACGGGCTAAACAGGCAGATGCACGCGGCTCTGGCGGGGGCACGTTCGCAGAGCGGGTGGTCAAAATATTGGAAGTTATACTCGAGGCGCTCTTGGGTAGCATGGTGGAGCAGATGTTTGGGCGACCGCTGGCTCGACGAAGTTCGGCGTCGCAGAGTTCGCGACCGTGCAGTCGAAAATCAAGTTTTGGCAGGAAGTCTGCGATAAACGGAACGACGACGAAACTGCGTTCAGGGGCGCGTTCTTTCGGGGCAACCGCGCGAAGGCTGAGCAGATGAACGCGCAGCGCGCGATGCGAGCTGCAGTGGCATCCTGAGCATTCCAAACAGGGGGCTCAAATCAGGCGGGGCCTGGGCACGGTCGCGCTGCAGGAGTGCTCAGGGAAGAAGAGAAAGTTGCATGGCGCGACGGGGAGGGAGGGCGGCGCGTCGCGCGAACGGGGGGCGCAGTCAAGAAGGGCGCGTAGGAAGACGCGGAGAAATACGCAGCGTTGAAACCAACAAATAAAAAGACACGCCCGGGGCCGGAGACCGAGAGCGAGTGGCCATTCGACGTCGACGTTGAAAGAAGCCCCCCGTGGAACCCGCCCCATCTGCTCCGAGAGGACGCCCCAGCGCCGCCCCCCCCCCCGACGCCTCGAGGGATCTGCCGAGGTCTTCGCCTGCGCAAAAGGCGACCCCGCTGCAGGGTTACCCCTCGATCCCAGGACTCTCGGGGAAGCGCCTCTTCGAGCTGCCGCTTCCCCCGCGCGGCGGTTCCGCGACCGCGAACCGTTGGCAGTCGACGTCATGGGTCGCAATTAGTTGTCGCTGCGCCCCGCCATCCGGCAGTGGGCGCTCGGTTCTTGCAAGGGATGACCGGAGCCACGGTGGCGACATACATTGCCGCTAAGACAGACAGCGAGCGACGTTGCGACGGCGGCCCAGGCAACGACCTCGCCAATAACAGTATCGCAGCAAGGTGTTCGGCGCCCCTTGCAACGTCGATATCCGCGGCTCACGCGCCATCTGCTTTGAGGGGACTTCCTGGCGCCCCGCCTTCCGACACCTCGCGGGGAGTATGCGGGGGCCTTGGCGCATGCAGGAGGCGACTCCGCCGCGGGGCCACACCGCCCTCCCGGGGTTGTTGGGGGGGGGCGCGAATTAAAGCTGCCCGCCCCCCCCCCCCCCCCCCCCCCCGCAGCAATGGCCGCGCGACCGCGGGCCGTTTGCAATCGGCATCGCGGCGCAAAGCTTGTTTTTTCTGCGCCCCCCATCCGATGGTGGATTCTCGGTTCTCGTTAAGGATGACCGAAGCAAACGGCGACCGCGCGCACTGCGGTCGCACGCCCAGAGCCGGAGACTGACAGCGAGCGACGTTGCGACGGCGCCCCTGGCAACAACCTGTCCAATTGCAGTGCCGCTACTCGGGGCGCCTTCACAACGTCGATTTCGCAAGAGGTTCCCGTGGCGCCCGCGCAATCTGCTTCGAGGGGGTTTCCCAGCTTCGCCCTCCGACGCTTCGCGGGGGAACCCGTGGCGGCCTCGACCCGCGCAGAAGGCGACTTGGCTGCGGGGCTGCCCCGTTCTCCCAGGACTCTCGGGGAAGCGCCTCTTCGAGCTGCCACTTCTCCCAGGGCGACGGCTCCGCGACCGCGGGCGCCCGGCAGTTTGCAGCGCGGGTCAAAACTAGTTTTTCCTACGCCCCTCCATCCGGCAGTGGATGTTCGATCCTTGTTCACGGCGCGGACCAGAGTGGCGGCGGCATTATTTTGCGGCCGCGCGACACTTCAAACGAGACTCGCTGCAAGAAGTGGAAGTGGGAAGTATGGGAGTTCCAGTGGAGATCCTCCGGGCCCCCCCCGGTCTCGACTCCGGGGGGCCCGGCGCCGCCGGGCCGCTGCATCTCCAACACCGGCGCCGCCAGCTACATTGCCGACTCTGGTCGCTGGCGCATCCCTTCAGGAACCATATTCGCGGGCTCCCTTACAGAGAGTCTCTTCGGTGCTCGATCACAGCACTTTTGTTCATATTAACGATGAGGCGTCCACGAGGAACCGCGCGCGCACGAAGTGGGGGAGCGACGCGCGGTCAGACGGATATTTCCCAGCCCCCCCCACCCCCCACCCCCGGGGGCGAGGCCGACAGCGCTTCCGAAACGCGTTCTTAGACCCGCGGCCCCAGCGTGGACCGCCCTACCCTTGCTGACCTTCGCCCCCCCAACTCCCGCGCCAAGGATGCAATGCAGAGAAGAGATATCTCCGCGGGCCCTGCCTCCCGGACAGATCATACTTTGGGGGGCGGCGCGGGGAAGCGCATATCAGGATGGCGGCATGCGCCGCTTGGTTTGCGACGCGTTTATGGCGCACCGAAAACGGCTCTCATCTCCACCCTCGACTTCGCGCCCAATTTTTCGCCGGGCCCAGTTTTGCCACGGCCGGCCCCGCCGATTCCGGACCCGCCCGCGCGGGGTCCAGATGGAGTTCGCGGACGGGGATTTGCGATGCAAGGGGGCCACCAACACCCATCAAACCAGGTATTTCTCCTACGATTCTGGCCCCTCTGCCTTCGGCGCGGATGCAGGTGCCGAGTCGAGATTCCTCAGTGCCGGACGCGATGCGAACCTTGCAAGACCGACGCAGCTCGCGACCGAGAGCGACGGGGCCATTGCGAGTCACGTTGCACATGCTCACGCGAACGGCCCCCTTACATCCCATGCGACGCGAGCGGCTGGGCGAGACGTCGGTGGACCTCGGGAAGAATAGGCGGGATGCACGGGCGATGGGCGAAGCGATTCACAGTGCGAACTTGGAACGATGAATTGCAGATGGAGGTCATCTGTTTTGTTGCTCTGGGCCCGATCAGAAGCTCACCCGGATGCGTTATTTTTCCGCGTGCAAGGCGAAGGAAATGTTTAGAAACTCTCGTTCCCATCGGCCAACTAATTTCCAATGGATTTTGCTCGACGCATATTGCGGCTGCGACTGGCGATGGCAGACCTCCCTCATCGCGGCCACGCTGGCCATCGCGCCCAACGCATCCACGGCGCCCCCAGCGGCATCGGGCGCGAGGCCAAGCAGGCGAAGCGGCACATCGCCCAAGGCCGTGCGCAGTAGAAGGACGACAAGTCGATTGCCATTCGACCTTGCCCCGATGGCGCGCGCAATGTCAGGGGCCAGTGGCGTTGCTTGTACTTTCGCCGACTGTTTCGCGCGGTGATCTGCGCCGCCTGAAATCAACGTGGAATAGGGCTGAGCCAGCTGACCCAGCGTCATCAGTGACGCGCCGACGCCAGCTGCCCCGCTCTCGCATAAAGAGTTGGAGGAGGCAATGAAGGATTTGAGCACTGGCAAAGCGAAGGACACATCGGGCATCATGGCGGAGATGGTCCAACCTGCGGGCTGTGTTCTTGAAGGCGTCGTTCTCTAAATGTTTGGCGACGTCGCACAAGCTGGAGCGACCGGGTTGGAAAAGCGCGCGCGAGCACTTCTCGCGGCGGGTGGCAGCGCAAAGCAGCATAAGTATATGCCCATCACGGCTATGCCGTTTCTCAACAAGTCGCTCATTATTCCGGGCTTCTGTGCGATCGACTGGAGCCAACGTTAGACCTGCAACAACCGCTTCGCCAAGCAGGCCCCAGCAAGCAGTAACTATTCCACGGGGGGCCGCTTATTCGCATCAACTGCGGTTTCGAAGGTGATTCACGAATGGCAAGTGCAATTTTGGATTGCGACGCGTGATTTTGACAAGGCCTCTGACGCAGTACCCCGCTGCGCACTGCGGTAAGCGTTGCGCGGGCAAGGCGTATCTGAGGGCTGCGTTTTTTTGTTTTTTCCGACGTTTGTGAACAGACAAGGCGGGTCTTGTCCTTACCGACCAAACAAACAATGCGCCCCTAAGTCTCTTTTGGATCAGACAGAGGGATCCTGTGAGATCTCTGATTCCCAATGCGCCGTCCGAAAGCATGCCCCCGGCGATGCAGTCCAAGGAGCAACGGCCCGGGCGCGGTCCGCAACTGGGGTTTTTTGGCGAATGGAATTTGCGAATTTGCGATTCCTTGGCCGCGTTTCCTCGATTGCCACACATCTCTGACAAGAGACGAGCGTGTCACGAGGCATCTCGGGAGGAGCCGCCAAAGCCGAATTGGAATTCGACCGGGGCCCAACAACAAATTGCACAGCCAGGGCGAACGCCGACAAAGGACGCGCCCCGAAAACATTTCTGATCCCGCGCTCCCTGCGGAAATGCCCAGGCAAGCTGCGTCGAAGAAGTATATGGGAAGAGAAGTCGCGCTCCAGGAATCCCGCAGAACGGAAGTCGAGAATCGCGTCGCTGCGGGCAGGAGAAGTTCCATACGTTGAGGGAGAATTCGCTTCGCGATCGCATTCGCCTCGCGACCTGGCACTTTATTTAATGGCGCGTTCGTCGCATATTTGCTTGGCGGGCGTGCCTCTTGGACTCCTATTCTGCGAGCTCGAGAGCAACATCAAGCGCGGACAGAGACGCGTCGCGCATGAGGACCCGTCTGCCACAACGCCGGGTCGCAGATTCAGTCATTGGGCCTTGGAATCTGTGGATCAAACGAAAAACCACACACGAAGCAGAACGCGCTCTTGACCAATGGGTGTACAATTTTGGGTCGCCATGCAGCCGCAATGGATGTTGCGATGGGCTGCCAGAGTGGCTGGGGAACCATGGGAATTATGATTCAAAGCGCTGATTTGGGATCAGTCGCTGTCTCTGGATCCGTCGTTGCATCGCCGAGAAGCGACGAGCCCGGCCAACCACTCGGCTGGTGGACGATATTGTGAAGTACGCGAACAATCCTGAATGGTTCAGTACCACTCCACCTGCTGAGTGGGAGCGCCTTGAGGCTGGCTTCTTCTCTTTTGCCAGAGCGTGAATACTCCAGCTCTCCACCACAATTCACTTGTAATGCTTCCTGGGGTGCTCCTGGCCCCCACCCCGCCTATTTCCTTCGCGTGGACTTTTGCGCGCGGGCTCTGATCTACTTTGATCTGCCCAACAAGAGCCACCGCCAAGTACAGTTCGTGTAGCGGAAGCCAAGTTAGTCAGGACACCGTTGTCTGAACAGCACGCCTAAATTGGGTAATCGAAACTACGACAAGCCAAGTATTACATGGGCCTTTTCATTTGGACGGCACATCAGGATCTCCACCCATGTCGAGCAGGGCAGCAATCATAGCCGCACTGGGGCCTCTCACCGTGGACCATCGCAGCAAAATGGCGAAGGCTACCGCGAAGATTTCTCCAAGCCTTGTAGAGCTTGCTTGTCGGCAGTTTATGCATGCCAGACGGGGATGCCAAATCCTACGTACCCTTGGCGCGCACTGTACACGCACAGGGGCAAACTATGATGCCCGCGTGCCCTGGACACTGGTGGTACACACCCCCGAAATCGATACCGAGACCACTGAGCCGCCGGAGCTCGAAACGTCTGCAGCCCAGATGTAGTTACATGTATACCTGGGTGACTTCCAGAACCCACAGCCGAGACCCCAGATTGTAGAGTTCCCAAGAGCGGCCACACAGCTTAACGGGAGGAGCGGGAAAATGATCGGGAGGAGGATGAGCAGGCCACTTCGTCACTCCGATGAGCTTCTTAGGGCCCTAGGGCCCTTTTGAACTTCCCCAAGCCCTTCCCCGTTGTTCCTCCTTGTTCCCAAGGCCTGGGGCCCTGCGCGGAGCAGAGGTGCTCAAATTGATACATTTTTCGATTATTGCACTGCCAGAAGACTGCCGGGTGTTCCCGCTCACTCGCACTTCACCCTTGGCATTCAGCTTACTCCCTCCCTGCTCCTCATCGGGATCGGGCTCGTGGAGCTCGGGCGTCTGCTCTGAGCCATCGCGAGGGCCTCACGTTGCGCCGCGCGTAAGCTCTGAGTGGCGGAGCTCGGTTGGCCGCCAACCTTGCGGGCGACCCTCGCTCTCGGACGGGGCCGCACCGCCTCCGCAAGGGGGCAACCGCCCGCGCGGGCACGCAGCCGAGAGGCGAGCACAGCGGGGGGCGGGGCTCCCTGTCCTATGTGATGGCATGCCCGATTTTCCCTCCTGGCATCCCCCCGAGCACCGACGATGACGAGGCCGACGTCGCCGTCGACACCGCCGACGACGATCCCCCGTGCCTCAGAACCAACGAGGTGGAGGAGGAGGAGGAGGAGGAGGAGGAGGAGGAGAAGGAGAAGGAGAGGGACAAGGATGAGGAGGTCGAGGAGGAGGAGGAGGCGGAGGAGGAGGAGGAGAAGGAGGAGGAGGACGAGGAGGCGGAGGAGGGGGCCTCTGGAGAAGCCTTCGGAGAAGCCCTTCTCCTCCTCGCTTCCCCCCCCTGGCTCGCCGCCGACAAGACGCCCCCGCCACAGCACCTCTCCCGGAGCGCGTTCTGACCAGGACTCCAGGCGAAAGCTCTGCCCGTGGCCGGGGCAGGGTGCCCCAGGAGGCCCCCCAAAAAGGTTTCGGGAGCGCCCCAGAGACCTGGATCCTCGATCCAGGGATTTAGAACACGGGGGAACGCTGGGCCCTCGATCCTCGACGACCACGCTCCAGCAAGCCCACGTAGGACGGAGACAAACTCCGCTCCAGAGCGCTCCGGAGGGCTCTCAGAGGCTTCCGGAGCGCTCCGGGCCGGCCGCGGCGCCCGATACGTCCTACAGATCCTCCAGCTCTCAGAGATTCCCGGTGTGCCCTCATCCGATGTTATCCTGCCTGCGCCTTACAGTGGGGGCCCGTGCCAAGAAGCACCCTTCTTGCCTCCACGGTGCCCTGGGTTTCTGGGGTTGCGCTGGTTTTGCGATGGAGAGCGTGACGTTTCCACATCTTTCGGGGGTGGACAGGCCTCCTACCCTGACACGTCGATTCTCGAATTGGCCGTTTTCGGTTCGCGAGAGGGCGTCGCGGCCGTCATTTTTGCGGCGGGTCCAGGTCCGTCGGTTTCGGTCCCAGGCCGTCTTCACCAAGGGGAGATTTACGAAAGGGAGGCTTGTCCACCGCCGAATCATAAACCAATGGACGTCCTGGGGTCTCAGGGTTAGGTCGGGCCTGTCCCCCATACAGGGGAATTTTCGACGAAAAATCAAAAATACCATAACAATAGCAACAACAAAAAAAATAGTCCCGAAATGGTCTGGGGACTATTTTTTGAATATGTTTAAACCCTTTTGGGGCATGTTTGGGGTATTTTTCATTTTTCGTCGAACATCCCCCTGTAGGGGGACAGGCCCGACATAACCTCAGGGTTGGGCTTCTTGTGGAGTGGTCTCCACTGTAGCCCTCGGCGATCCTCGGCGAGTGTTATGTGGAGTAATCCTCGGTTGAGACGGTTTTGGATCGTCAAGACGCAGCTGTCAGGTGCGGCGTTGAAATATCGAGGACAATGTTTTGGCACGCCTCAGGATCTTCAAAGTGTTGTCTCCCGGCGAGGCAGTTCCCTCAGTGGAAGTTATGTGGTGTTATGTGGGTTTCTTGTGGAGTGGTTTCCTGTGGAGTGGTTGGGGTATTGTTGGGTTTTGTATTTTTTGACCCTTTCGGGGTATTGCTGGGCTTTTTTTATTTGTCGTCGAAGATCCCCCTGCAGGGGGACAAGCCCGCCATACTCTCAGGGTCGGGCTTCTTAAGGAGTGGTCTCCACTGCAACCCTCGATCCTCGGCGAGGGCGGCGGCCGCGACGGCGACGCAGGGCCGGCACGGCCGGCGCCGCCCGACGCGCGGCAGGCTCGCCGGGGAGCCGGACGCGGACGCGTGGAGGGCCTCGGAGCTGGGAGAGTATGCGCGCGGGCGGCCGCGTCTCCGCCGCCCCCCGGGGGCGGGAGGAGCGGGGGGACGTTTTTTTGTTCCTCGGGTCGTGCCCCTCCTCCTCTCTCCGTCCCCCCCCCCTCCTCCTCCTCCGTCCCCCTTCTCCCCCTCCCTCCCACCTCCTCCTCCGCCTCCTCCCTCCTCCTCCTCCCCCTCCTCCCTCCTCCTCTCCTCCTCCTCCTCTCCTCCTCCTCCTCCTCTCCTCCTCATCCTCCTCATCCTCTCC
Source organism: Prorocentrum cordatum (assembly GCA_963575745.1). Classification (NCBI taxonomy): domain Eukaryota; class Dinophyceae; order Prorocentrales; family Prorocentraceae; genus Prorocentrum; species Prorocentrum cordatum. The sequence continues at coordinate 259,893 of CAUYUJ010010824.1, read as the reverse complement.
TCCTCCCTCTCCTCCTCCTCCTCCCTCCCCCTTCTCATGCCCCTCCTCCTCTCTCCGTCCCCCTCCTCCCCCTCCTGCCTCTTCCTCCGCCTCCTCCTCCTCCTCCTCCTCCTCTCCTCTCCGTCCCCCTCCTCCCCCTCCTCCCTCTTCCTCCGCCTCCTCCTCCGCCTCCTCCTCCTCTTCCCTCCTCCTCCCTCCTCCGCTTCCTCCGCGCTCCATCCGTCTTCCTCGTGTGTAGAACTCCTCTCTGCGCCGCCACCAGACGTGTTCGTGGGTTGGGCGGGGCGTTTCGCTTGAGACGTCCTTGCAATTCAGCACCCTGAGGCTAAATTATCCAGCTGCCTGCGGCAAGCCACGCCACCGTGCCTGTGCGACAGCGCAGCAGGAAGGAGGCTGAGCGTAGGAACAGACGAGTGGTCTGAATTGGGACGGGTCGTGAACTCGACCTCGTCTTCGTCCTCGCGGTACGAAGGAGGTCGAGTTCACGAACCTGCGGCAGTTTTGATCTCGACCTCGTCTTTGTCCGCGCGATAGGGAGGAAGAGAAAGAGGAGGAAAACGCGTAGGAGGAGGAGGAGGAGGAGGAGGAGGAGGAGGAGGAGGAGGAGGAGGAGGAGGAGGAGGAGGAGAGGGAGACAATGATGACGAGGGGGAGAAAGCTTCGTGGGGCCATCTTGGGGCATCCTGTGAGCCTCCTGAATGCCTCTGAGGGGCCTCTTGGAGGCCTCCTGGGGCCTATCGGGGTCTTCTCGGGGATTATTCGGCCGTCTTGGGGATCTCTTGGCCCGTCTGACGCCTTCGGAGGCCGTCTTGGGCTCCTCTCTGGGCCGTCTTGGTGCCCTCCTGGGAGCCCCTTGGGCGATCGCTGGGTCCTCTTCAACCGTTTTGGGGCCCTCTGGGGAGCCTCTTGGGCGATCGCTGGATCCTCGTGGGCCGACTTGGGGCCCTCTTTGGGGGCGTCTTGGGCTGTCCTGGAACTATCTTCGCGGCCTCCTGGAGGCCTCTTGGGAAGTTCTAGTCGGCCGGAAACCCCAACAGGCGAGTACTTCAACATCCATCAAACGCCCATGGACAGTTGTTCGTTTGGGCTTCCTGGGGCTCTCCTGGATGGCCTCTTGGAGCCGCTTGCCGGCAGTCTTGGAGCCCTCTTGGGAGCCTTTTGAGGGCCTCGTGGGCCGTCTTGGGGGCCTCTTGGGCCGTCTTGGAAGGGCGGAGGGTCCAGGCACGCGCGCGGGGAGGGCGGGGGGCGGCCCCAGAAATCTCTGAAAGACCTGCCAGACAGCAGAAGAGCACCCCAGCCCGCCCCAGCGGCCACGGGGCCTGGTGGCGGACTCCGAGAGTTCTGTTGATGGAGGGCCAGTGGTTTTCAACTCGCCGCTCTCACTTTTGAGCCGCGCGCGTTTGCTTCAAAAGTGCCGACCGCTATACGGATGGAGGGCCAGTTGTTTTCGAAAGGTGGCTCTCGCCCTAGCGGCGCGCACGTTCGTCTCACAAGTTTGTAACAGCTACAGGGATGGACACGGTGGTCTTCAAAATGTTGTTCTAGCTGGACACTTTCGCGAGCTTCATGAAGAGGATTGTTGAAGTCGTGCAACACGTGGACGGATGGCGGGCAGGTTTCTTTCAAAACGTGGAAATAGTTCTGATATTTCGCTGAGATGTGTACCATCCTTCCTCTCTGCGTTCCGTCCAGCTAGAAATGCAGAAGGTGGATCCTTTCCAAACGGGGTCTTGCCTGAGTGGCAGGGCCACCGGGCACTTGTCATTCAAGTGGGAGCACTTCCCGAATTCGAAAGGAGTGCTTGCAGGGATTTATGAGGACGGGATTTTGGACGGGAGGGTGTATTGCGGAGCATCGTTGTCACATGTTGTGTCTACATTGGTCCTCTTCCTCCTCTTTCCTGTCTGCTCCCTCTTCCTTCCCTCCTCCTCCTGATCCTCCTTTTTCTCCTCCTCCTCCTTTTCCTGTTATTTCTCCGGCACAAATGCGCAATCTCAAGACTATGCTCCCCTCTCCCCCGACTAGGCCCTGAAGCTATCCCGCCCTCTCCGTGCACTGTTCCCAACCATCCTGTGGTGTTGGGGCCTCGTTGTTTGAAGGAAGTCCCCGCGTCTCCTCCTTCTCCTCCTGCTCCTCCTCCTCCTCCTCCGCCTCCGCCTCCTCCTCCTTCTCCTCACCCTCCTCCTCCTCTCCCCTCGGGAGTTCCAGCGACGGCCCCAGTGGCACGGTCCACATGCGGTCCCCCACCCACTTCGGCACACCCCGCGCGCGCTCCGTGGCCCAGTAGGGGGCTCCACCGAAGGCCCCGGCGGCAGGGCCCACCCATGTCGGCACACCCCTCGCACGCTCGAGTGGCCCCACAGGGAGCTCCACCGAAGGCCTCAGCGGCAGGGTCCACGTGCGGTACCCCCACCCATGTCGGCACACCCCTCACACGCTCCGTGGCCCCACAGGAAGCTCCACCGAAGGCCCCAGCGGCAGAGCTTGCACGCGGTTCTCCGCCCAGTTCGGCACACCCCTCGCACGTTTGAGTGGCCCCACAGGGGGCTCCACTTCCGGCCCCAGTGGTTGGACTTGCATGCGGCCCCCCGCACACTTCGCACTTCGGCACAACCCTGACACGATTCGGGGGGGGGGGGGGGGGGCGAAGGGCCCCCCCTCCTCCTCCTCCTCCTCCTCCTGCTCCTTGCGCCCCCCTTGAGGTTCCCGACCTCCTGAGATCTTCGTCGGCCTTTACCCTGGAGGCCGTCTTCAGCCTCCGGGCCTGGCACGCGTCCGCCGCCCTGGCAGCGCGAAGGCGGCCGGGAGCGGCAACCGCAGGTCTGCGTTCCCCTCGGTCTGGGTCAGGGGCTACGGCTCGCAGGCCAGAGGGAGTGTCAGTTTGTCTGTTCGCTCTGCAACGCTCTACGATAAACAACGATGATTTTGATGACCATGATGATGCTGCTGATGATGCTGATGCTGATGCTGACGATGATGGTGATGATGATGCTGACGATGATGGTGATGATGGCAATCGTAATGATCATACCGACGATGATGGTGATGATGACGCTGATGATGACGATGGTCATGATGCTGATGATGATAATGACCTGAATGGGAGGAGGAAGCAGGGGGAGGATGAGGATTGAGGAGGAGGAGACGCGGAGGATTGAGGACGAGGACCCATCACCACAGGATGGTTGGGGGAAACATCGTTTTCAAATTTAGCTGGCAAAAGCTCCCAGGCCAATTACGTTCTGACAGAATAGTCGATCGTGCTTGTGAAGTCCACACAGAGATGAAGTGGATGCATGGGCTTTTTTGTTGTCGCCAATTGTTTCCAATTGTTGACGCTTCGCGTATCCCCACCAGCCCATCCAGAAACGATGCTCAGGGGAGTTGAGGTGATCAGGGAAGTCGGGGAGCATGCAGAATAACAAAGGGCGGGGGAAGCTGTCACAGACCCCGAGAGGGGGAGGATGGAAGAGGAGTCGTCGTCGTCGTCGTCGTCGGAGGAGGAGGAGGAGGAGGAGGGGGAAGAGGAGGAGGAGGAGGAGGAGGAGGAGGACGGAGAAGGAGGAAGAATCGGAGGAGGAGGAGGAGGAGGGGAAGGAGCTTCTTGGGGGTCTTTTGAGGGCCTCTTGGAGGGCTTTTTGGGCGCCTTGGGGCATCTTGGGCGCCTCTTGGGACCCTCTTGAGGCGCTCTGGGGAGCCTTCGGGGCGCTTTTGGGGCCATCTTGGAGGGAGTCGATCAAACAAGAGGGGGGGTTTAATTAGCGCCCCCCCTCGGAAGCCCCTAAAATCGCCTCTTGGACCCCTCTTGGAACGCTCTTGGAGTGCTCTTGGGCGCTCTTGGGGCCGTCTTGGGGCTCTTTTGGGGCTCTCTTGGGGCCCTCTTGGGCCATCTTGGAGCCATCTCCAGGCCTCGGATGGCCATCGGAAGCGAAAAGGCGAGAAAGCAAAAATCATTGATTTTCCTTAGGTTTTGGGACGATTTTGGCCTCTTCGGGGCCTCCTTGGGGAGCTGTTTGGCCACTTGGAGTTATCTTGGGGCCGTCTTTGGGCTTCTTGGAACCATCTTAGGAGCCATCGTGAGCGATCTTGCGCTATCTTGAGCCATCTTGGAGCTCATCTTGGGTTCTCTGAGGCGCTCTTGGAGCCGTCTTGGGCCATCTTGGACGCTCTAACTACCCGCGGCCCCCCCCGTCCAGGTCCAGGGGAGGGGGTAGGGGGAGGGGTAAACCCCTCCCCAAGGGGGAAGAGGGAGGGGTGGAAGAGGATCTGTTCTAGACCACCTACGCCCAGAGGGCTGGTGGGATTTTTGTGGAGCCACAGACCGATTAAGTTCTGAAAACGTGTTGGTCTTGTTTTTGGGAAAACCTTTCAAGGACGAATGTGAGGTTCTTTTGGCTCTTCAATGGTCTTGGAGCTTCTACCTCCGATTGCTTTTCCAGTCATCCTCATTATCCTTCTGCTCCTCCTCCTCCTCTTCGTGAGGTTCCCACTTGAACTGCAGTTAAGTGCTGCGGCAGAAAAAAAACAACAGCAATAAAAAGTTTTGCACCCGCTACACAAAACATGCAAACAAGGCGCACAGGCCGCCATCTCCTAGTACTACTACGACTACGACAATTCGTATTATGAGTAGTGTCGTTATTAGTTTTGTTATTACTACGACTACTACTACTACTACTACTACTACTACTACTACTATTACTACTATTCACACTACTACTACTACTACTACTACTACCACTACTACTACTACTACTACTACTACTACTACTATTCACACTACTACTACTACTACTACTACCACCACTACTACTACTACTACTACTACTACTACTACTACTATTACTACCACTACTACTACGACGACTACTGCCACTACTACTACTACTACTACGACTTCTACTCCTCTCCCGACTCCGACTACTACTACTAATACCTAGACGACGGCGACGAAAACTACTACTACGACGACGACGACGACCACTACTAGTGCTACTACAATTGCTTCTTCTACTATGGCTACTATTATGATGATTATTCGTACTACTACTCCGGTTACTACCACTACTTCTACTACTACTACTACTACCACTACTACGACTACTACTACGATCACTACTACAACTACTACCACTACTACGAACTACTGCAACTACCCCCACGACTCCCACGACTCTTATGACACAATGACTACCAGCATTACGACCACTACTACGATTACCACTACGACTACTATCTACTACTACTACTACTACTACTACTACTACTACTACTACTACTACTACCTACTACTACTACTACTACTACTACTACTACTACTGCTGCTACTACTACTACGACTACTACTACTACCTACCTACTACTACTACGGCGACTATTACTACTACTACGACTACTACTCTTACTACTACTACTGCTACTACTACTACTACTACCACTACTACTACTACTACTACTACTACTACTACTACTACTACTACTACGACTACTACTACTACTACTACTACTACTCTCCCTACTCCGACTACTACCACTATGAGTATTACTACGATTACCTCGCACCACTACTACTACTACCACTACTACTACTACTACTACTACCACTACTACTACTACTCTTGTCATTATGTGAGTTCCACTTCTACTACCACTATTACTAGCACTACTACTATTACTACTACTGCTACTACTACTCCTGTTACTACTACTACGACTGCGGCTACTACTACGACTATTACTACTACTACTACTACTACTACTACTACCACTACTACTACTAGTGTTTACGTGTACGGGTACCGCTACTAGTAGTAGTAGTAGTAGTAGTAGTAGTAGCAGTAGAAGTGGTAGTAGAAGTGCTAGTAGTAGTGCTACTACTACATCTACTACCATTACGATGTCCACTATTATTTTTTCAGCTACTACTACCACGACTACCAGTACCGCCATCACATTCGCGACAGTGGCTACTACGACTACTCCTACGACTACGACTACTACTACTACTACTACTACTACTACTAAATCTCCGACCAGCTCTACTCCTACTACGCCTACCTCGTGCTTCTACTACCACTACGACTATTGCCACCTCTGCGACTATGATTACTACGACTACTACTGCTACTGTTACTACTACTACTACTACTACTACTACTACTACTACTGCTACTACTACTACTACTACGACTATTACTACGATTGCTACGACTAGTACGCCTGCTACCACTACTACTTCTACGACTACTTCTGTTACGACTGTTACTAGCAGTATTGTGACTACTACTTCTGCCCTTCTACTACTACTACTATTATCACCTTCCTGCTGATATGCTCCCACGGGTAGATTTCGATCCTTTACGAACAATAGTTTTACTACTACTGCTGTATTAGTATTGCTACGGCTACTACTACTACTACTGCTACCCCTACTACTACTACTACTACTACTACTACTACTACTACTACTACGATGACTACGACTACTGCACGGACTACTGCTACTACTAACATTATTATTACTACTACTACTACTGCTACTACTACGAGCGCTGCTACAATTACCACAGCTACGACGACGACGACGACGACGACTACTAGTACTACTAGCAGCTCTCATTACTGCTACGGCTACCAAGCATCCCGCTACCATCTCTACGACTCATACTGCCACTGCTGCGTTTACCACGACGTCTACGACTACGTGCATTATGAACTTGATGAACATTGCGACCACCGCTTCTACCCGTGCTACCGTTACAATTAGTAGTACTGCCCTTGCTATTGTTACTACCACTACTCTTACTACCATCACTACCATTACTACTACGGCTGCTTTGACGTCTATTACCTACAACCTCTACTACTGGTACTAGTACTAGCCGTACTACTACTACTACTACTACTACTACGACGACTACTGCTACTACTACTACTGCCACTACTACCAACACTACTTCTACTGCCACTAATCCCACCACGACCTGTATTACTACTACTACTACTACTACTACTACTACTACTACTACTACTACTACTATTACTACTACAGCAACTACTACTACTACGACTAAAGGCTACTACGGCGACTGCTGGCAGTGGTAGTCGTAGTAGTAGTACTGCCACTACCACTTAGATTACTTGTACCCTCGCTACTAACATGTGTATTGCTTTTGCTACCACGACTTTTTAGCACTTTGAACAATATTACTACCACTACCGCT
>CAUYUJ010010824.1:227670-250170 GCA_963575745.1 Prorocentrum cordatum | reverse complement strand
GGTGGCAAGATGGTTCTCGTGTGGGGGGGGCCAGCAAAACGCAAGAGTGACCCTTCGCAGGGTTAACCTTTAATGCGCGGCTATCGGCGGGCGCGGGGACCTTCTGTCGCATCGCACGCAACGATAGGCAACCCGAGCACAAAATGCCACTCTTGCCTAGGGTCGCTCTTGCCGTGGACAGCGGCAAACGCCCTAGGTGACACTCTGATCCTCTCGGTGGGATGAAGACGGGGTGCGGGACCGGGGGGGGGCGGAGGGAGAGTGGGTTTCAGGAAGGCACAAGGTGGGAACACATCGTTCCCGAGCGTCTAGAGCGTTCTTGAGCGCGCTCTGGAACGGCCGCCGCGCCAGCTGTATGCTCCAGTCCCACTCCCGTTCAGAGATCCCCGATTCATCGTTATCCGAGGGAATCACCATCCTGCTTTCGCCGCAGGCGGGGTGGGTGCACAGGGACGAGGGAGAATGCGGAAGATGAGGAGGCAGATGGGCAGATGGGGGTGGCGGAAGCGGGGGGGGGGCGGGAAGGGATGAAACGGAAAGCAGGGACAGCATGGATGGGGGCTGGATGGAGTGAGGATGGAGGGATGCAGGACGAGAAAGAGGGGAGAGATATGGTGGAGGCAGCCAGAGAGGGACGCGGGGGGGGGAAGCGGAAGGGATCGGAAAGGGTAGTGGGTATATATATATATATAGAGAGAGATGGCAAGGCAAAGAGGGATAGGGGGAAGGATGAGAGTCAGGAGTGCAGGAGGATGCGGAGGATGCCAAGGAGCAGGAGGGAGGGAGAGAGGAACATGCGAGGAGAAGGAGGACGAGTTGGCAGAAAAGGGGGAGGAGTAAGGACCGATGCCCGCGCAAAACGTATGCCTGAAGGTTGCCTGGCGCCCAGGGCCTGGGAATTATGGGATGCCTTGAGGCGGGCGCTCCGCGCGCGCAGGGCGCGCCCACGAAGGCTTCCCATCTTGACCCGACACAGGAAACTCCCAGCAGCAAAAACATTAGGTTGGGGGATGGGGGGGGCAGGGGGGGGGAGGGGAGAGGGTGGGGGAAGGGGGGCTTGGTGGGGGGCCAGATCCCGGGGAGGAGGATAGGGAGAAGGGTTTGATTAGGTAGCTGGAAAGAGGGACACCGCTAAACCACCGCCCACAGGGGTGGTGGGACTCTTCCACCTCTTCCTCCTCCTCCTCCTCCTTCTCCTCCTCCGCCTCCTCCCATGCCCCCTCCCACTCCTCCTCGTCTTCATCCTCCTCCCCTTCTTCTTGTTTGTCCTCCCTCTCCTCCTCCTCCTCACTCTCCTCCCCCTCGTCCTCCATCCCCCTCCCTGGAGATATTTCTCCCCGTCGCACCCCGAGGCCAGTCGAAAGGCTCAGACGTTTCGATCTAGACCTCTTCGCCGTTTATGACCCTGAAGCTTAGAATTTGCAAAGAGCTTCGCGGATGGAGGGCGGCCCGCTTTCAACATGCGGTTCTCGCCTTTGCGCTGTGCACGTTCGCTTAATCAATGTGCAGGAGCTTCACGGATCGAGGGCGCCTGTCTCGTTTTCGCGCTGCGTCCGCTTGTTCTAAAGGCTCGCAGGAGCTGCACGGATGGAGGCCGGCTCGCTCTGAACTTGTGGCTGTCACCTCAGCGCCGCGCACAGCCGCTTCAAGCTCTGCAAGAGCTTCACGGGTGGAGGGCAGCGCTCATTTTCAAGATGCGGTTATCGAAGGGGCGCCGCGTGCACCCGCTCAGGAAAAGATGCGAGAGCTGCACGGGTGGAGCGCTGCTCCTTTTCAACATGTGGCTCTCGCCTGAGCGCCCCGTGCATTCGTTTTTTTTTTGTAGTTTGCAAGAGCTTCACGGATGGAGGGTGGCGCCTTTTCAAAATGTGGCGCGCCGCGCACGTTCGTCTTAAGACATTTGCAGCCGTTTCATGGAGTATCATGGATCGCGTCCCAGAGTTGGCGTTTCGGCAGGATGTCGGAATGTCAGGGCGCAATCACTTTGATTCGGGGTGCTGAATCGCAATGTTGATGTTCTGGCACGATGCAGGATCGTCAAGACGCAACAAGAACGGTGATTCGTGGCGTTGATGTCTCAGGAATGGCGTTCTAGCACAAATCGGGATTTTCAAACAGTTGTCTTCCAATAGTGTGCTCCCTTGAGTGCACATGAATCCGTGTAGAGGCCTATGAAGTGGGAGTTTGAAGGGAGGGTTTATTGCAATGTCGTTGATGCGTCTTGGGCTTACATTTGTCCTTCTCCTCCTCCTCCTCCTCCTCCTCCTCCTCCTCCTCCTCCTCCTCCTCCTCCTCCTCCCCCTCCTCCCCCCCCCTCCTTCCCCCGAGCGCAATATGCAGCGACCAAAGACGCCCCGAGTGAGAATGAGCATGCGCAACAAGACAGTTTGGCCAAGTTCTGTGTAGAGAAAGTACGCGGCGCTACCAGGTAAGACCCGCATTTCCCAAGGAGGTGGAGGAGAGCTGACTTCAGAGTGAGAGGATGGGGGATGGGGGAGGGAGGGAAAGGGAAAGAGGGAGGGAGGAAGCGGGAGGGATGGAGGGGAAAGGGAAGAGGGGGGAGGACGAGGGAGCAGGAGGAGGACCACAGGGCATGAGGAGCAGCAGGAGCAGGAGCAGCTGACGATGAGAAGGTTCAGGGAAAAGGAGCAGAAGGTGACTGGCCGGGCCTGGCTTGCGATCGCAGCGCGCCCTTTCGAGGTACACGCAGTTGATCTCGGAGACGGCCGCCGCGAACGTCGTCGCGTACGACGTGCAGTGGGCGCCCGACTTCGACGAGGGGTCGGACAACCCGATCGCCCTTGTGCAGCTGGCCTTCCCGATTTCTGGGCGCCGGGCCCCGAATCTGCGCCAACTCCGCATCTTCCCTCGCCCCCTCCCTCCAACTCCCCCTCCTCCCCCCCCTTCACTTAAGCTGCCCCAGTACGCCCGCTTTGACACGCAATACGTATCGTGGTCACAACGTCCGTGTAAACACACTGCGTGTTGGCTCAGCACGTTTTGGCCCACGTTTGGGCGAACGTATTGCAGCAGACCTACGTTTTCAGCGTACGTGAGCTTCGTGTCAACACGCTACGTGTTGCGTGTTGCGTGTCGGGGCAGCTGGGCCCCCTTCTTCTCCTCTTGCCCCTCATCGTCTGCCTCTCCTCCCCCCTGCTCCTCCCCTCTCACCCAGGCTCCTGCTTGTGCTTCTCCTTCCCCCCTCCTCTCGCTCGTCCCTCCTCCTCCTCCTGCGCCCCCATCCCTCCCTCCTCCCCCCCCTCCCCCCCCTCCCCCCCGGCCAGCCGCGGGGATGGCGCCCCCACCGGCCCTCCGCGGGCGGCCGTGGGCCAAGGTTCTGCGAGGCCGCCACACCATGCGCCGGCACGCAGTCTTGAGTCGGGCCTGTCCCCCTACAGGGGGATTTTCGACGAAAAATAAAAAGATGCCCCCAACAAATCAAACAATACTCCAAAAATAGTTCAGGGACTATTTTTGTTAGTATTCTTCGACCTTTTTGGAGTTTTGGGGTATTTTATTTTTCGTCGAAAATCCCCCTGTAGGGGGACACGCCCGACATAAACGTAGTCTGCATCTTGTAGCATACCTCCACACGTTGAACGAACAGTGAACGAACCCCTCGCCCGCCTCCTGCTAGGGGTCTCGAGCGGGCCCGCACCAGGCTGGCACACTCTGCCGGTGCACCGGGCACGGGCCGTCTTCGGGCACTGACCCAGCCCTCCCCCCTCGTCCTGCCTCTCCTCCCTCCAGTTGCTCCTGCTCCTGCTTTGTCTCCTCCTCCTCCTCCTCCTCCTCCTCCTCCTCCTCCTCCTCGTTCTTTCCCTCTCTGAACCTCCTGCTCCTCATCCTGCTGTTCTTCTCCTCGTCGACAAAGCGCCTGCCGTCGGCTGAGCTCGGCCCCCTAGAGGCCGCATGGGATGGGCGTGACTCCCCGCAGAGAGCCCCCGCCGAGCCGCCACGTTGACTGGTCATGGGCCCTGGCCCCCTCGGGATCAGGCCTGCCAGGATGGATTCGGCGACAGCGGTGGGTTCTGGTTTTCGCTATTAAGAGAAAGGGTTCCAGAGGAAACTGGTCAGTAGATCCTCGTTTTGAAGGGGCAGCGGCCCGCGTCTCACTCCTTCCTCCTCCTTCCCCTCCTCCCTCCTCCCATAACTGCCTCTGCCCTCCGCACGTCCATTTCGGCACACCCCTCACATCTCTTGGCCCCACAGGCAGCTCCACCTGAGGCCCCAGCGGCTGGACTCCCATACTTGGTCCACGCCATGTCGGCGCACCTCTCACACGCTTCGTGGCCCCATAGGTCCACCCAGCCCTAGCGGCTGGGCTCGCATACTTGATCCACGCCATTCCGGCGCAAGCGCACCCCTCACACGTTTCGTGGCCCCATGAGGAGCTCCACCTCAAGCCCCAGTGGCTGGGTTCGCATACTTGGTCCACGCCATCCCGGCCCGCTCCTCACACGTTCCGTGGCCCCCTCTGGGGAGCTCCACCGCTCCACCGAAGGCCCCAGCGGCTGGATTCGCACACACCTGGTCCACGCCACTCCGGCGCACCCCTCACAGGTTCCGTGGCCCCACCGGGAGCTCCACCTGTAGGCCCAGCGGCTGCGCCCCCGCACGTCTTCCCCCCCCACACACCGCCTCGGCGCACCCAATCACTCGCTTCGTGGCCCCACAGGGAGCGCCGGCGCGGAGGCCCCAGCGGAAGAAGCAAGCGCCGAGTGGCGCAGGTCAGCCGTGTACCGAGCATTTGCTTTGGGTGGAGGGCAAAGGGTGAAATCTGGAATGCCGTTCCGATGGATTTTCGAGGCTGGTTCTGCAAAAGGTGAATCACAAGACGGACTGATTGCCGAGGTGGAAAGAAAGCCCATGTGAATTTCACCCTGAGCCCTCCACCCTAAGAACATGGTCAGGTGTATGACGGGTTACATCCAGAGGTAACCCGTTACGGCCGAGCTCTGCGGCCTCATCGGCAACCTCGCGCCGCCCTTCCCACGCGCGCCTTAGTCCTGATGCTGGCCCCCCTCCCCCTGACTTGCGGCACTCGCAGCTGCAGAAGTTTGCGCCCTTCGCCAGGTCAGTTTTTTTTGACTTCGGGCAGCCGTCCCCCCCCCCTAGGCCCGGGGACCGTCACAACGTCTCTGGATGAACAGCTGGTCCATAGGAAGGGGTCGAGACCTCCAGAGGCCCACACCTTTGTGAAAGAACCACGACGTCGGGGGTCGGAGGGCTGGGGATTGGAGCTTTATCGAATCACGAACGTCGCATTTGATCTCACCATTCCAGCCTCCAACCCTGGGCCCCAGGACCACCATAAACCAGAACCCGACCGACGACGGAACGAAAAGGTCTTTGCGGCGGTGTCGACAGCTCCAGGGGCCCACGTTGGGGAACATGCGTGACAGTGGGCCTGCGGGGCACATTGTCTCAACAGGGCCCTCGAAGGGCGCGCCTTTCCGGTACTCCAGAGGCGCGGGGTGTGGATTCTGGGCCACTCTGGTTGGGACCTCTTAGGAAACGGGCTGTGCTTGCCCTGGTGGCACCCAGTGAGTTCATGTCCATCCGCTGAGGAGGCTAAGGAGGAGAAGGAGGGGGAGGAGGAGGATGGGGTACTCAGTAGTCTAGGCGTTGGGAAAAGAAACGTTGCGTTTTGCTTCGTTCCGAACTCTGGGAGCCTCCAACAAAAAACAGACCGCACAAGCACATAAAGATGGGGTCGGTAGTCCTGGTCGATAGGATGAGAAGGAGGCGGGTGAAAAAGAATTTGTCATGCCTTCCGTTATCCCGTTCATTGTTCTTTGACGCGTTGATGGATTATTGCAGGTGTCAATGGTGCCTTAGGGGGTTGCATTCAGGGAATACGGTGAGGAGCTGTTGCTAAGCGTGTCGCACCGCTTGTTCTGGCTCACCACACTCTGGCGCGAGACGCTATCAGCTTTCCGAGTGTTTCCAGATTTCCAGTGAGACGCGCTTTCTGCTGTGAATGCAACCTCGGAGGCGACACGCTAACAGTTTTCAATGCGTGGCGTGTCGCAGGTGCCGCTGCCGCAACGCTCTAAGCAAAAGTTCCTGACCGTACCAGGAAAAGGGGGATGAGGGAGAGGGAGAGCAGGCAAGGAGGGTCTGGCGAGCAGGAGGAGCTTCATCTCCCTTATCTTTTCTCCTCCCCCTCTTGTCTGCCTCTCCCTCTAGCCAATCCGCCCTCCACAGCAGGCAGCCGAGGCCCCCTTCAGCTATGTGTCCGCACCCCCCGAGGCCCCTCCTCGAAGTGTACTGCTGGCCGGTTCTGGCTTGTTGCACTGGCCCCCCCTGTTCCTTTGAACCTAGGCGCGTTCCAGAACAGGGCTGGGCCTAAACGGTGTTTTTGGCCATCTCGTGGGCCGTTTTCGTTTCGATTTCGTTTTGCGGTAAAGGCGGATTCGAGACGAAAGCGAGGGACAACGAACACAAAACGAAAACGAACAGCACCGTTCAGGTTCAGCCCTGTTCCAGAGCTAGTCTCTCTTTCTCGGGAGACTCTCAATGGGGGGGATCCCATGGGGGGGCAGGAGGGGATCCCCCCCATGGGATCCCCTCCTGCCCCCCCATGGAATCCCCAGGGGATCCTATGGGATCCCCCCCCTGCGATCCTATCCCCCCATGGGATCCACCCCCATGAAGAGTCTCCCGACTTTCTGCGCTGCTCTCGCCATGGGCGAGCGCCGCGCGGAAGCGAAGCTGCCGCGGGCCCGCTGGCGGAAGCCCGCGGCAGATCGGCGGATTACAGGCGGGAGCGTCGAGATTTGTTGGTTCGGTCGAGGAGGAGGAGGAGGAGGAGGAAGAGGAGGAGGAGGAGAGGAGGAGGAGGAGGAGGAGGAGGAGGAGGAAGGAGGAGGAAGAGGAGGAGAGGAGGAGGAGGAGGAGAAGGCCTTCTCGGAAGGCTCGGAAGCCCTCCGGCCTTCCCAGAAATTGTCGAAGCCTTCCCTGCAGACGCAGGGAGCCTCTCGGAGGGCACGAGGGCTTCCGAGAAGCCCCGCCGCCTTCTGGGAGGACCTTCTCACTTCCCCCCCCCTCGCTCGCCGCCGACACATTGGCTGGTTCTGGACGTTCCGCCATCGGCCACGAGCAGCGCAGCATCTCATCCGCCCGCCTCGTGTGCTGTTTTCTCCTGCTCTCGAAGATTTGTTCGTGGTTCGCAGCTGGGCGCTCCTGGCCCAGGTGGAGGAGGAGGAGGAGGAGGAGGAGGAGGAGGAGGAGGAGCCCAGCCCTACCCTGTGTCTCCGCGCCCAGCCTCCGAGGAACACGTACGTGCTGCAGCTGCCCATGCTGGACGGATGGCCTCCAGAGGTTCAGCGTCTGTTCGAGAGCAATGCCGTCACCACCGTCGGCTTCGCTGCCAACGACATCGACGTGAAAAAGTTCGAGATTTCTGGGATCGCCATCGACCGGGGGACCCTCTTTGACCTCCAGCCGTGGTGCGAGGCAGAGATGGGCGAGAACAGAAGTGTAGAGCAAGGCTGGCGCGTCGGGCTCAAGAGAGCCGCATGGTGTGTTCTGGATTTTGAGATGGACAAGACTAGCACGGTGGCTTCTTCCAACTGGGAGCGAGAGGAGCTCACATCAGCGCAGGTCGAGTACGCTGCCATGGATGTCTGGGTTGCTCTGCGGCTGTACCAGAGGCTGGCTAGTGTCTACGCCGAGCCGCTCGATTGAGGCTTCCTGAGGAAGCCAGCCAGGAGGGTGCCAGACGTCAGATTATGTCAGGGGGCTGAAACCCTTGCCTTTCTTGTCGACGTGGACAGCGGGCGCTGCTTGTGGGTTGCGCACGGGCTCTAGGGGCGGGCGGGGCGTCTTGGAATTGTTGTCCCTGCTCCTCCTGACTTCGATCACCCCCATACCTCCGGTTCCTCATCCACAGTATCGCGCGACTCGAGGTTCGACGATCGAGGACTGAGATTCTGCGTTCTTGTGCCTCCTTGGGCCTCTGGGTCCGCCCCCTTGGCCGCGGTGGGCGGAGGAGGAGGCGGAGGGGCGTGGGCTCCCAAGGAGAAGGGACGAGGACGAGAATAAGAAGGGGAGGGAGGAGGGGGGAAAGGAGGAGGAGAAAGGGTAGGGACATGAGGCCCCTGGCCGAGATCTGACGTCCAGCCCTTCCGGATGCCCGTGGCGAGAGTAGCTGAGCGTGCCTTGCTAGGCGTGCTGTTTCGGTATGAGGCTCGTCGCGAGACTGCGGGGCAGCGGCGTGGCGACGCGCCGCTCGGCAGAAAAAGACACGCGTAAGATTTCGGCAGGGGCGGCAGCAAGCAAAGTGGATGGAGCACCTGTAGGGGAACGAATAATGGCATAAACATAAAAACTCGGAGGTCCGCGATGATTTCTCGGATCCGCGCTGGACCCCCTCCCTGGCGCGCGGAGCGCGCCAGGGGCGGCTCTGGAGGCGCCGCCAGGGGAGTCCAGCGCGGATCCGAGAAATTCGCGCGGACCTCTGAGTTGTTATGTTTATGTCATTATTCGTTCCCCTAACTTGAGTCCGTGCGTCTCTCATCACGTTGTCCGCTGTCTTGCGTCGAAGAAGAAAGAAACGCCGTAAACATAAACTTTCGCGGCGCTCCGCGCGGAATTCTTTGATCGGCGTTGTGGCCTTTTGGCGGCGCCTCTGGCGCCACCCCCTGGCGCGCGGAGCGCGCCAGGGAGGGGGTCCAGGCCAGATCCAAGAAATCTACGCGGAGCGCCAACAAGATATGTTTATTGTGTTCGTTCTTTTCAATTTCACGGTTTTCATGTGCGCTTAGGTTGCACGTGGTGTACGTATGTGCTCGCGCGCGTACATTTCTGCGAGCGCATGCGTGTATGACTGGGTGCGTGCGCATGTTAGGGAGCGCGCGTGCGTGGAAGCGTGTGCGGGCAGCACTTTCAACACAACACTAACACCATGACCAAGGAGGCTTTCTTTCCAGCTCAATGCTCCAACGCTGTTCTTTGCATCTGCTGCCCTTGCGTGCACGCGATTGTTCGAGAGCCATAAGGCGGTGTCCTTCTCCTCCGCGTCAGCCCCTTTCCGCGTTATCCCTCAAACCCCTCATTTTCTTCCTTGCTCTCGGTCTTCCCCTGTTTTCTGTCCTCTCTTCTTGTTCTTCGTGGCATCCTGCTGTTTGGGTCTCTTTGTGGTTCCACCGATGCTGTGGTTGCCTGGCCACCATCTCATGAGAGTTTGGCGTGCTGCTCGGAATCGCCCGACCGCGTTGCCTCGTGTGCTGTTATATGTTCGGCCGCTCGGCGTTCATAGTGTTTCCTTGTCTCATGTCGAGCGTCTGCGTGGCTGTGCTCGATGTGTCTGCAGTTGCCGCGATGCGTGCGTCTCTGAAGGTAAGTGGGCGTCGTATTCCGTATAGGAGAAATGATCCCCTCCCCGCCTCCATCGACGCCTCCTCTTCGTCTTCCACTTGCTCCATTTCTTCACTTCCTTCCCTTCCCCTCCTGCTCCCCCTCCTTCCCCGCCCACCCCGTTTTTCCGCGCCTCCTCCGCAGAATCCATCCCACTTCTCTGCGAGTGGACGTGTCCGAGGCGACCCCGTGCGCTCTGGCGTCGGCCGAGCTGTCCAGCAACGGCCGGCCCACGGAGGCGCTCCTCGGCTCTCTCTGCCCAGGGGAGCGCTGCGCAGGGCTCCGTGTTGTGCCGCGGTCGCCCAAGGTATCGTGGCTGGTGCCGGATCGTTTCTCGCTCGTGCGCGAGGGTGCTCGCCGGGACACAGGGGACGCTGCGGCAGAAGCGCGGCACTCTGGCACCCACACACACACACATGAACACAAAAACGCACACAATATACATACCCAGCTACTTCCCTCCATCTTTCCATCCATACAGACAGGCAGACAGAGAGACAGACAGAGAGACAGACAAGAAGAGAGAGAGAGAGAGAGAGACAGACAGACAGACAGACAGACAGACAGACAGACAGACAGACAGACAGACAGACAGACAGAGAGACAGACAGACAGACAGACATGCAGACATTGACACACAGACACACGGACAGACAGACAGACAGACAGACAGACAGACAGACAGACAGACAGAAAGACAGACAGACAGACATGCATACATACATATAGGTTATAAGGAGACATGTACGGTAGATGAGTGGTGCAGGGGCGAAGAGTCGAGAAGCAGTGCACTGGCCGAAGTCGAGGGTGCATGGCAGCTGTCATCCGGGCTCCGACATGATAGCCCTAGGGGCATGACCTAGCGCCAGCAGTGGCGCCCAGCCCACACCCGGAGGCTTCAGAGCATCTTGCGGGCCAGAGCTGGAGGCGTGGCGTGGCTGGAGGCGCTGCCGCGGCGTTGAGGCCGCCCGAGGGCGCGGGCCCCTGGGGCATGGCGCCTAAGGCCAAAGCCAAGGCCAACGCCAGGGCCAAGGCCAAGGCCAAGGCGACAGCTAAGGCCAAGCCGAAGGCTTTGGCAGGGCGCGGCCACGCGCGGGGCCGCGGGCGCGACAGAGGACGCGCGAAGCCGGAGGTGGGCCGCCCCCCGCGGGACTTTCCGCCGCCGGCCACCGCTGGCGGCCCCTCCGGGTGGCGGAGGCGCGGCGGTGGTGCCCGGCGCAAGCGCGATGGCCGCGGCGGCTGGACCTCTGGGCCCGCCCCTCGGCGCCAGGAATCCCGCAGCGGTGGGCCTGGGCGCCCTGTCGGGCGGTCCGCCAGGCGTCGGCGCCGGTGCTCATGGTCGCGGTCGCGGCTCTCCACGAGGCGGCGGAGCGGGCGGCCCGCCGCCCCTGCTGCCTGGCGCGTTTGGGCTCGCTGGTGACGCGCTACCAGGTGCTGGCGCCGGCGCGTGCCAGGGGCTGTCTTCGGCGTCTTCATCGACGGGCCGTGGATGGGCGGCGCGGCACTGCTCCGAGACACGTTCGCTCACGGGATGCTTGTCGAGGTGCCGACGTTCGACCCAGCGCAGCAGGTGGACGGCACGGTGGTCTTCGAGGTCGAGGACGTCGGCACGCTTGGCTTGAACGGCCTCTATTTCACGGTGCGCGGGGCTGCGGTGCCAGCGCGGGCGCTGGAGCTGGACGCGGCCTTCCCGCCCCCCGGCGTCGGCCCGCTGGGCCTGTTGCACCTCTGCGCGGGGCCGGTGAACTGCCAGGCCCCAGTCGTGGCTTGCCGCGGCGAGCGCCACATCGACTTGCTTCGCCTTCGCTCGGCGAGGAGCCTGGCGGAGCCGCTGGTGCGGGCGAGCATGCTGGACCCACCGCCAGGTCTGGGTCTGGGAGGCGGCGTGCTCGCCGCGGCCAGGCCCGCTGCAGGACGCTGCTGCTGGACACGCGGCCGCCGCCGCGGGCGGATCACTGAGCGGCGGCGCCGGGTGCTTGGTGGCCGCTGGAGGCGCCAGAGCCGTTCGAGCACTGGCAGCGACGACAGTGGCGACCCGCATCTCAAGGATGGCGCATCAGCACCCAGGCGCGCTGTACGAGGCGATCGAGAATATCACGCGCGTCATGGGTCTGCGGGAGAGGGCGGCAGGTCAGCCGGCACGCCCGAAGGTGCGAGGCGACTTGCATGTGGTGATCTTCGGCTACCAATAGTTATCCGATCCAGGGCGCGAGCGAGCGGACAGTCAGAGAGCTGCAGGCGCTCGCGGCGGTAGTGGACCTGCTGGAGGAGGGCCACCTAGCCTCGGTGGCGGACGCCCTCATGCAGCGATACAAGAGTCTCGAGATGAGCCTCAACGACGGCAGCTGGAACATCGCGACCGAGCTGGAGATGGCAGCGGACAACCGCCCGACGCTAGCCTAGCGAACTGAACAGCAGACGGCGAGGCGCGCGGCGTTACTCAGGAAGCGCCTGGAGGAAGCGAGAACCCGCAGGGGTTCCGCCCGCCGCTGACCCGAGGGGCGGGCGGCGCCGCCGTTGGCCGGTCGCCCGAGCTCGCCGGTGCGCGGTCGCAGAGCGGTCCTAGGCGGCCGCGGGCGCGGGCGTTGCTTCCTTCTGCGAGCGGGCGATCGCGGAGGACGCCCGCCGAGTCCCGCGCGCGCAGCCAACCCGACGCCCGCGCGGGCAGCTGGTGCCGGAGCGGCTGCCGAGGCGCCCAGTGTGACCGCCGCAGCGCCCTCCGGGCCGGGGGGGCGCACGACCTCGCCGATCGCGGCGCGCACCGCTCGGGGCGACAGCCCCCGCCCCTCGCCGCGGTGGGTGAAGCCGACGCTGGAGCCGGACGTGTGGGTGGTCGACCAGGCCCGCCTGGCCGCGGAGGCCACGGGAAGGGCCGCGGCAAGGGCGGCTGGACGCATCGGTCCCGCCGCGGAAAAAGCGCAGCCGGCAGCGGCCGCAGGGCAGCGGCAGCAGTCTCTGGCAGCAGGCCCCCGGGCGGCGCTAGCGCTTGGGTGTGGCGCTTGCGCGACCCCCTCTGGCACCGCGGCCGCGCCTGCTGACCGCTCGACCGCAGCCCGCCCCCCTGCTGATTCGCTGGTGACCCGCGGAGCGTTTGCAGAGGAGGATCGAGGCTCGTCTACGGCGGGCGTCGAGCCGTGCGATGAATCGCCCTACGACGAGTGGCGAATGCTGGTTGGAGGTGCCAGCGACCTGTTCCGCCGACCGGTCGACAAGGGCCCCATCCTTCTGTATCTGACGCGCGCCTTCCCAGGGTCGCTCGGTGGGTGCATGAAGGATTCCCAGCACAGCGAGCGAAGGCCAGCTAGGGACGGGCGGCCACAGCGCGACCTGCTGCCGCTACCCTGCCCCCGTCTGGAAGTTCAGGACTTCACCGATCGAAGAAAAAGAAGCGGGGCCGAAGGGCTTCCAGGCGCTGCAGGCTCGGCTGCTGGTGACGGTCGTCGCGCTGCGCTGGGGGGCTGGCTATAGGCACAAGAAGTTTGTTCAGGTCTGCGCGACGCGGCCAGGCGCGGCGCAGTGGCGGACCACGCACGGTCCATCTCTGCATCTGCACAGCGCCAGAGTTTAGCTACCCTTTCTTCCTCCCTCCTCCATGTTCACAAATATCCGTCCTCCTTTTTGCTTATCTCTCTTGTTGCCTCGTGTTTTTGTTCCCCCCTTCCCGCCTGCTCAACGGCGGGAGGGGGTCGAAGGCGCCACATTTCATCAGGATAATCGCCCGCATCACCAAGCCACCGAGGGGGAGGGGGAGGAGGCAAAAGGGGAGGAGGGAGCAGGAGGAGGAGGAGGAGGGGAAGGATAAGGAAGAGCGAGGAGCGAGGAGGGGAAACAGGAGGAGGAGGAGAAGCGAGGAGAAATAGGAGCAGGAGGACCAGGTTGAGGAGAACCCGTAAACCCAAGACGCATCACGATGTTGCAGTAACTCATGCCTCCACGTTGCTTCTTCATCTGTCCCTACAAGAAGTTGATTCGATTGCGGGAAATACCCCATTGGAAGACAACCGTCTGATAATCCGCCATCATGCCACAACAGCTTTCCTGGGACTTCAACTCCGCAATTCGCTGTGCCCGCTGCGTCCTGACAGTGTCGAATCGCATCAGAACATTCCTGGAACTCTAACACCGCGAATCGCTGTGCCAGTTGCGTCCTGGCAATCCTGAGTCGCATCAGAACAGCGTTTGTGGTAATTCAGTTCTATGAATCCTGGACATGTCTGCAAGCTTCGAAGACGGATGCGCACGGCGCTGAGGCGAGAGCCACAATTTGACAACGAACCGCCCTTCATGTTTAAAATTGTTGATTTGTTGGGTGGGTAATCGTGCGCGGCGCCACAACGAGAGCCACAGTTCGAGAGCGGAACGCCCTCTATGTTTTCAAACTGCTGCATAACCTCAATACAGCTGGGTTTGACTAGTAGGTCGACCCTGCCCAAACAAGGGTACCCTTGTGTCCTGTGTTTCGTGACCCGTGCCCTCCACGTTTCACTGGAAATGTGACCATTTGACGAGTCTTGTGTCCTCTCGCGTGTCCTCTTTAATCCACCCCGACTGTACGATGTGCGCGACGCTCAGGCGAGAGTCACATGTTGGAAACCACCCGCCCTCCATCCCTGCAACCGCTGCAGATCCCCAGCTTCAGGGTCATAAAGGCGGTGAGGAAAAGTCTCCGGCGAGACGCCAGTCGAGGGTCGAGGGTCGAGGGTCGCTGAGTACGTGCTGCGCGGCGCCCGCGCGGCAGCATGCCCTTAGGGCTCAGCGCTCAGAGATGCGAGCTGGTCAGCCCAACGCGTGGCGGGGCGGCCCCTGCTCCGGAAACCACTCGGCTGCCAGTTGAGTGCCTTCTTCGCCCAACGGTCGTGACTCATCGCCTCCACGTGCATGCCCCACCGACGCTGGCGGGTTTGCAGCTCGGCGTCCCAAGGCGGCGCTCCGCACTCATGCATCGCACGCTTCGCCTCCGGGGTAACCCGCTGCAGCCATTCTACCCACGTCTCCAGTACTCCATCCGGCTCCCGCTTGCGGCTCCGCCCCAAGATCATGCGAATCATCTTCAGCTGGGTGGATCTCAGCCGCGCCATCCTCGACTCTGTCATCACCCAAGATACGCAACCGTATAAGATAGTTGGGGTGAGCACAGCGTGGAACAGCTTCAACCGCAAGGACAAAGGCACGGCCTTGTCGAGGAGCTCGCCACGGTACACGCCAAACTTCGACCACGCCTTCCGGATCTGGTGGGTGAGTTCCGAATCGTGCGCGTCGGTTAGCGAGAGGGCCCTCCCGAGGTACATGGCATGTTCCCTTGGATCCAGGACCTCGATCTCCATGCCAGCTATCCTCGCTTTCCTGACGCGGCTGCCATAACCAATATTATTGTGCTGGATCTTTGTCTTAGCAGGGTGCAAGACGAGTCCAACCCTCCCGCCCTCCTCGACAATGTCTACCAGCATCTGCTTCACTTGAGGCAACGCGCGGCCGATGATCAATATGTCGTCAGCAAATCGCAGGTTAGTTACAAACGAATCCGGACCATACCCAAGCTGAATGCCGTAATTCCGTGAGCCCCACTTCACTTTGGCCCTGCGCATGACTTCCTCCAGGACAGAATTGAATAGAATGGGGCTGATTGGATCTCCCTGCTTGGTCCCCTTGCGGATGCCGAACTCGCGGCTGATGGCAGCGTTCCGAACTCGACCGCGTTGTCCCTGGTAGAGTCTGGAAAGGACGTCCACATACGCTGGCGGAACGCCGTGAGAAAGCAGAGACGCCCAAATACTGCTGTGGTCAATCGAGTCGAAGGCCTTCTTAAAATCAAGCGTGGCAACCCAAAGAGGCAAATTATACTCGTTGCATTTCTCTGCAATAAGGGTCAGCGCGAAAAGGTGGTCATCGCAGGAGTAGCTAGGCCGGAAACCCGCCTGATCGCACGACTGTGTTGCAGTGAGTATCCCAGATATGCGCCCGCACAGCACACGACTGAACAATTTATACAATATGGGAATGATGCAAATAGGCCGATAGTTCTCTGCGAACCTCGGATCACCCTTCTGGAACAAAACTCGTATTGAAGACGCCTTCCAGTACCCCGGGATCGCTGTCCCTGGCTTCAAGACGGCTGAGAAAATAGCAGCAATCATATTGAAAAGCAATGCGCTCCCATGTCGAATAAGCTCTGCGACGATACCTCCCTCGTCGGGCGCCTTGCCCGGCCGCATGCGTTTCAGCTGAGACAGGACTTCGTCGGGCGTGACAGCAGGCACTCGGCTGGCACCGGCATCGCAACAATAAGCTCCAGGCACCCCGTCGTACAGTGACTCAAAAAAGCTAGCAAATACCTCTGCGATGTCATTGATGTCAGTTCTCTCGGTCCCGTTTTCGTCGACCACGGAGCAGATGCAATCTCTCTTGCCGCTGTTCCGGACGTCCACGAGTCGTTGCAGGATCCCGGAACTCAGCCGAGATGATGCTTGTTTTCGCACTCTTCCGTGCTCATGCAGTTGCTTTGATCTCTTTCCGGATCTTTCTGCTGACGTCCCGGACAGCATACTTCGCGCCCGCCCTGGCGAGCAGCCCTGCGCTGGTCGATAAGGCTGTGGAGAAGCTGTCGCGAAGCCTCTGCGTCGGAGACAACGCCTGCTTCAGCTTGCCGACGCTGTTCCGCAACATGTTTGAGAGCACTCTCGATAGCAACGCATCTGTTTTCCAAGTCTGGTGTCGGGTCAGAGCCGCCCTCGCTGTCGGCGAGGCGCCGGGCCCGCCCTATACCGACGCGTCGGGGGGCGCGGCAGGGAGGAGCTGCTTGGCAAGAGGAGGCGATGGAGCCACGGGGGAGCGACTTGGCATCGCTCGGACGTGTGCATTTTTCCTTCGGCGAGGACCATCGAGGAGCAGATCCTTGATAATTTGGCGGAAAAAAAAACCACGCACGAAACCGACAAAAACACAGGGAATGGACGTCCGAGCGATGGCCAGGCGAAGAGTGGGCCGCGCCCCCCCCCTCCTCCGCAAGAGGGGGCTCCCCCGGGCGCGGCTTCCAGGGCCGCCCGCGCTCGCCCCCGGAGCGCCCCTCGCCCTCCCGGCGCGCGCGCCGGGGGCGCCGCCGCGCATGGTCCTGCGCCTCGCCCGGGCCGCCTCCGCACCACCCCGAGGCGCTCCTCCTCCTCCTCCTCCTCCTCCTCCTCCTCCTCCTCCTCCTCCTCCTCCTCCTCCTCCTCCTCCTCCTCCTCCTCCTCCTCCTCCTCCCCCCCGCCGCCGCCCCGCAGCGGCCACACTGGCCTTCCAGGAAGGCGAAAACATAGCACCAGGACGTCGACGTCCTAGTTCCTGTCGAGGTTCGAGGCAGTCCAGACAGATCTCTAGGTCTGGAGTGCTACTTCTTAGCGCTCTGGAGGGTCAGGGCAGAGGAGCAGGTTTCGAGGGAGCGCGCCGCGCGAGTGTGCGGGGCAGGGGGGGCGGCCTCGCGAGCTGGGAGAGGGGGCGTGCTCATGTCCAGGGCCGGGCGCGCGCGCCCTTGTTGGGGCTCCCGACCCCCCTTGTCCCCCTCGTCCTCCCCGCCGTCCTCCCCTCGTCCTCCCCTCCCCTCGTCCTCCCCCTCGTCCCCTTTTGTCCCCCCTCGTCCTCCTCGCCCCCCCTCCCCGAAGATCTCCGGAGCACTTGGGCATCCCACGGTTTCCAGATGTCCCCGGGAGCCTTGAGTTCGAGAGTGGGCCAACTGTGCCCAGAGCGACAAGCAGATCCTCGCCCCTCCTCTCCAACCTCCTTCCCCATCCTCTCCCTCCACGCTCCTCCTCCTCCTCCTCCTCCTCATCCTCCTCATCCTCCTCCTGCTCCTGCTCCTGCACCTCCTCTTCCTCGCTCCATGCTCCTCGCTCCTCCTCCTCCTCATCCTCCTCCTCCTCCTCCTCCTCCTCCTCCTCCTCCTCCTCCTCGCTCTCCTCCTCCTCGCTCCTCCTCCTCCTCCCTCCTCCTCCTCCTCCTCCTCCTCCTCCTCCTCCTCCTCTCCTCCTCTAGCCCCTCCTCGCCCTCCTCGCTTCTCCCTTGTCCTAGGCTTGCTGGTGGCCGCGCGCCGCGGCTCCGCACATCTCTGCCCCCATCTGCCCCCTCGTCCCCCCGCCTCCCTCTCATCGTTGTCGCCCCCCCCCCCCCCCTTTCCACGCCGCTGCCTCTGGCTGCTGCTCCTTTCCATCCTCCACCTCCAGCTTGCACCAGTCCGCCCTCGCTGATTGCACAGCCAGCGATGGGTGAAGTCCTGCGACTGCCACCCGCGGACCAAGGTCTTCTGGGACACCATTGCGTTTCTACACTGGCTATCGGGCCTCGTTTGAACCCTGCCTGTGGGCAGCGAATTTCGTCCCTCCTCCTCATTCTCGTCCCTTTCGTTTCGATTGATACTGTACATTATCGATAATATGCCCGGCCGCTCGATGCCTGAGGGCGTGTAGATTTGCTCGGTGATGCACGGAACTTTTTCTCGTGACGTGATATGAGTTTCCCTCCTCCGTCCTCCGCCTCCTCCGTCGTCCCTCTGGAGCGATCGTGTGCTTTCGCTAGGTTCGTCGGTGCTCTTGGAGCCAGCGGGGATGCGCACAACACGTTTGTCAAATCTCACCTGTGGTCCTCCCTCCCCAGCCTTCGCCTCTTCCTCCTCCTAGCCCCTCCTCCGCACGAATGAGGGGCCGGAAATGGGGCCACGCTGGCAGGATAATTGCGTTGCCTAGCCGAACTATTTTGTGTGTTGCACGCGCCCAGCCCTCTTCTCACGCCCCAGATCGGGTCGTGTTCCAGGACACCGCCATCGGCGGATAGAAGAGGAATTAACGCAATGAGTACAGTCGGGGCGCTGAGGAAGGAACCGTTTCCGTTGGGGAGGGGCTCGGTGTTCCTTAGTTGTTTTGCAGTTCGCCTGTGGTTTTGCTTAGGGTTCCGATGGGAAATCGAAGTCTAACTGATGGGAAAAAAGGGGCCTCGTTCCTTATTTAGGGTTCCTCAGGTCAACGCCCCGACTGTAAGTACGGATGGGAGGGGTATGATGTCGGATGTGGCGCGAGCGCACCTAGCTTGTCCATCTTGCCTCTCGCCTCCTTCACCTCCTCCTTCACTTTCGAATCCTCCTCCTCCTCCTCCTCCTCCTCCTCCGCTCGATCCTCATCCTCTTCTCTTCCGGCCCCTTCCTGAAAGCCACGTGGAGCCCCAAGCCGACCACCAGATGTCCAACACCATGTCGTTCCCAATGTCGACGCATCGGCCCGAACAGGATCCCAACACGGCTCCGAGAGAGGGGGCCCACACGAGCATTCCCACGTGGCCCAAAGACGGACGCGGAGGACCGTCGTCAGCTCACCCGTGATGCCCTCGCTCCCACGGAGGTAGGGCACACCCGCGGACTGAGAACAGCTCGCCAGTGGGCAGGACTTGTTTTGCCCTACCTCCTTGACGATTCCTCTTCCCCCACCCTCCCTCACCCCTTCCCTCCTTCTCTTCGACCACCCGCATCATCATTCTCCATCCTCTTGTCCCTTTTCCGCACGCACCTCCTCCTCGCCTTTGCCTTCGTCCTCCTCGTCGTCATCCTCATCATCCCTCCCCCAGGGGATTGAGTCACCTGCCGGAGTCTGTGTTAAATCCCTGCCAGGTTTTCCATTTGCCCTCTAAGGATCCCTGCCTTCAGGAGCCATGTCTTCACGAAAACGTCGGCCGCCTACCCCTCCCATCTCGGCTCGCCCCTCCCTCGGGAGAGAACCACGATCAGGCCTCGCTCGGGAGGACCGCCAATGGGCCTCACACCCCGCACAGCTTCCACCGTGGGGGCTACGTGGGTTCCCTCCCCCGTGGATTGAACCTGTCATGATGCTGTCGATGGGAACTGGAGGGAGCCGAGGACTCCCCGATAGCCCCTCGACTGCCACAGGTTGGCCGTATGGGAGGGTCCAAAAGCACCTCCACCCTGCAGCCAGCCAGCCGGTTCCCTCATCCTCCCCTGCCCTCCTGCTGATCGCCCCCTTCGTCCTCCACCCCCCTTTGTGTCAGACCTCGCCCGAGCCAGCCCCCCAGGGACCCGCGCCCTCTGGGCGGCCGCCTGGCGCGCTCGCTCCACGCAGCTCGCTCGCTCGGGCGCCCGCGTCGCCCGCTCCCCCTCCCGCAGGCGTCTTTCGCTCGGCCCCCGCTCGCTCGACCGAGCCTGCGCGCCGCCCGCCCGCTGCTCGCCCCCCCCCCCCCCCTGCGCCGCTCGCTCCCTCGTCCGCTCGTCCCCTGCCCTCTGCCGCCTCCGCCCCAGGCCGCCGCCCTCGTCGCCCCTGCCGTCGCCCTCGCCCGCCGCCCGCGCCCGCCGTCGCCCGCCCGCCGCCGCCCGCCCGCCGCCCCGCGCGGCCTCGCCTCGAGTCGGGCCTGTCCCTCTAACGGGAGGGATCTTCAAAGATAGTCCAAACCATAGCCTGGGGACCAGTGTTTGTTCCTTTGTGGCCCCTTTTGCCGTATGTTTGGATTCTTTTCGTTTCTTCGGTATTGTTTGTGGTCCTTTTTGCGGTATGTGTTGTTTCTTCTGTATTTTGTTGTGTTTCTTGGGTATTTTGCGTTTCTTCGGTATGTTTTGATGGTGCCGTACTTTGTGGCACTTCTTTGCCGCATGTCTTGATTCTCTGATTTCTGGTTCGTCCACTGGGCCCCTGCAGGGGGACGGGCCCGCCTCAGCGCCTCGCCCCCGGCGCGGCGGCAGGCGGCCCGGGCGCGGCGGCCCCGGATGCTGCTCGCGCCGGCGCGGGGGCACGGCGGGCCGCCGGGCCCGGGCGCGGCGCTGGTGCCCGTGCTCGCCGGCAGGCAGGCGCAGGCCCCCTCGCCCGCGCCGCTTCGTCGAGCGGGGGCCAGGGGATGCGGTCGGGAGGGGGAGTAGTCTAAAAGAAAGGAAGGAGAGGAGGAGGAAGAGGAGGAGGAGGAGGAGGAGAGGAGGAGGAGGAGGAGGAGGAGGAGGGCCAGGGGATTCGGTCGGGAGGAACAGATACTCACAAGCAGCTGAACTCAGAAGGGAGGAAGGAAAGGAGGGCACGGAATCGGTCATGTCCGTCGGGTCGGTCGGTCGGAAGGAAGATTCAGACTCAGTTATGTCGGTGGGGTCGCTCGGAGGGAATACTCAGAAGGAACTCGAACTCAGTTGTATCGGTCGGGTCGGTCGGAAGGAATACTCAGACTCTGGGGACGATCTTTTGACTATTCTGTCGACTATCTTTGATCATCTGGGGGGGTCTGTTCCACGTGTCGTCCAGAACCGCTCGGACGCGTGCCCGTTCCTTCTGGCGAGGGTCCTCGAGGGGCATCCTGGACCATCTGGCCAGAAGAGCACGCACAAGGCCGAACGCCGCACGGGGAACGGACGTCCGCGCGAGGGCTAGAGGTCGGGCAGGGCATGTCCTTCTACAGGAGGAACTCTCAAAGCAGTAAGGTGTTTGATCATCTGGGGGGCATGTTTCGTGTGTCGTCCAGGATCCGCCCATAGGGGGACGCGCCCGACCTAAAGCCATGGTCTTCTCCACCCCGACGCCGCCGATGCACTGCCGATGCGGCGGCGATGCGGCGCGATCCTCTATGGCCCCACATGGGAGGCCTCCTCCTGCCGATCTGCCTCCTCGTGCTCCTCCTGCCCTCTCCTCCTCCTCCTCCTCCTCCTCCTCCTCCTCCTCCTCCTCCTCCTCCATCCCCGCCCCCGCCCTCTCCTCCTCCTCCTCCTCCTCCTCCTCCTCCTCCTCCTCCTCCTCCTCCTCCTCCTCTTGCAGTCCCTGCTCCTCCAAAGATGGCTTTCTCCATCCACCCGCGTGCCTTCGCATCCTCCACCTCGGCTGTTTGTTGTTGTTTCCCTCTCTCGGTGCCTCTGCATCTCTCTCGCTCCCTCCCTCTCTTTCGGGCTATCTTCATGTGCTTCGCATTCTAGTCACGTAGCGCATTGCTTGAATTGCAGCATTCTGTGTTGCAACATACAGCAGAGCAGTCCGCTCCAACGCAAAGGCAACAACCAAAGAAAAAAAAAAAGGCGTCGGTTGCTCGGTGCAAATTTGCAAGCCTGCGCTACTCCTGCGCCGCATTACTGGCGCCATGCCACCCAGCAAAATATGTTCACATGAACGCGACATCGTCTCAGCGCAGAGGTGCAAATTCTGTGGTTAGTGTTGCGCTGTCGAGTCAGCCCCCGCGCGACCTTGGCCAGTGGAGCTCGCGCGTGAGCCGCGGGGCGGATTGCGCGAGGCGCCTCGGTCGATGTTTCACCCCGCCCGCGTTGCAGGTAGAAGAAGGTCGATACAAGTGCCTTTGTTCTGTTCCACTCGCACTCCTCCTCCTCCTTCTCCTTTTTCTCGTGGCGGTGCGGCGTCCGTCCAGAGTCACGGGCCTCACCTGCAGACTTGAAGGTGAGGCGGCATGAAGTTTCGCCTTGCCGAGTTCCCCTTGCGTTCGAGCCAACCAGGTGATTAGCAGAAGCAGACGAGAGCCGATGGGCTTGATGCCGATTCTAGTCCGCCTCCTCGTCCGTGTTGTTCCTCGTCCTGCTCGCCTTCATCATCTTCATAATCGTCGTGCAAGGCATTTGGGTCGCCTCTCCTCCTCCGTCTCGCCGTAAGACTACAAGGAGGCGCCTCGCTAGCAGCAGTCCCCGACGCAACGCGAACCACGGAACCGCACGTGCATTGCGCTGCATTGCACAGCGAGGATATGCGAACCCAAGCACTGCAAACCACAGATAGTCATGTCAAGCGGGGCGTAAAAGGGGCGAACGAAAACGCAGCAACGCGGTGAAGTCTGTCAAATACCATACTGGTTTTGAGATAGGTCAGGCTCAGCCCATCTGGGTTGGAGAGCGCGCTTTGTTTTACACCATGTGTTTCTGCAGGTTGGCTTTGCAAGCAGCAGGGTCACAATTGAGGTGGCGCCGCTCTCGCTGTGGTTGCAGGTCGTCGGGGGCTGCGTTCCTGCCTGTTGCACACTTCGGTCGTAGATTGTGATGTCCTGCCTCATCATCGCTAGCATTCTCCATATCATCTTCATGATGTTCCTCCTCCTGCTCGTCTTGTCTCGTATCTCCCGTCCAGCATCTTGCACTCTGCCTCTTTCCTGCTCGATCTTACTACCCGTCTCCTCATCGTTCCTCCCCTTGTGATCCCC
>CAUYUJ010010824.1:217670-222670 GCA_963575745.1 Prorocentrum cordatum | reverse complement strand
GTCGCGTGAGTCTCGGAGTCCGACTTCACAGTCAGCTGTGCGTTCAGTCTGGGCGCGGCTGCCTGGTGGGACGGTCAGCGCAGGTGGCCTGCAGGGTACTGCTGCCGTGACGTCAGGGCGCTGTGCTGCTGAGGTACGGTGGCGTGGGTCCACTGCTGGGCCGGGCTGGGGTCCCTGAGTTTGGGCCTTGGTCTGTGCGCCCGTACTGGGGGACGGCATCTCGGCGCGGAGCGCAGGTGCAGGGACGGTCAGACTGGAGCAGCTCAGGTGGGCGGTGTCCCCAGACGACAGCGTGACGGTCCAGTGGCCGGGGTGCTCGCTGGACTGCCCCCGTACGATACCTCGGAGGCCGTTGATGGGGTTGTGGACTTGACCCTGGACGATGACCGCTGTGCCCGCGTGGAGCCGTGGTGGGATCCAAGCGGCCAAACGGCAGTTTACGGCTCGGAGGTGACCGATGGTGGCTGGTTGCGGTCCGAGGAAGCGCTCGAAGTGCTCCCGTACAGTCACAGTGCTAGTGCTGGCAGTGCTGGTGCTAACACGCGAGGTTGCGAGGGAGCCAGGACCCAGGGCAGGTGTGTGAGCATGCGAGACGGCCGAGGCTGGCCCCGCTGCCGTGCTACCAGGTTGTGGCGGGGAGGTCACCCCAGGGCTCGAGGCAGCGTGGGGACCGATGACAGGAATGGCAGGCGTGGTGCCATGCGGGGGGGCTGAAGCCGCCCCCGCTGGCGTGCTACCAGGTTTTGGCGGGGGGGGTGACTCGAGGCTTGAGGCAGTGTGGGGGCCGATGACAGGAATGGCAGGCGTGGTGCCATGCGGGGGGGCTGAAGCCGCCCCCGCTGGCGTGCTACCAGGTTTTGGCAGAGAGGCCGGCTCGAGGCTCGAGGCAGTGTGGGGGCTGATGCCAGGGCGGCCCTGGGCGGCCGTTTGGTGGCCTAGAGGGCGTCTGCGGTCGACGTCGCCCCCGCGCTGTCGGCGTCGCCGCCGCGCTGTAGCTGCGCTCCGTCGCCGCCACTCGTCGCGGAAGCCGATGAAGAAGGAGTACATGACGTACGTGGCGCACAGGGTGGCCCACGTGGACGGTGACACCACGTTGTACCACTCGATGACCTCCAACCACACACGCTCCACGAGCGCTGCCGTGTAGGCCGACGTGGGTGCCACCTTTGGTGCCGCCGCGGACGACACAGGGCGTGCTGAATCTGGCAGGGTTGGCGTGAGAGTTGTCGTCGGCGGTGCCGGCGTTGGTGCTGGTGTCAACGTTGGTGCCCACGTAGGCGTGGGCGTGGGCGCTGCCGCTGGCAGTGCTGGTGTCGAAACTATGGACGATGTTGCCATGGATGCGAGCGTCGATGCAGACGGCGGAGTTGGCGTAGATGCTGGCTGCAACTCTGGCGTGGGTACCGGCGTAGGCGCGGGCGTGGGTGGTGACGCTGGCGGTGCTGGCGTCGGAGCTGTCGTCGGTGCTGGCCTCACTGTTGACGTCGGGGTGGGTGTCGGGTCTGACGTCGCTGCTGCCTGTGACTCTGGCTTTGGTGCCGGCGTGGTGGGGGCGGCCGCTGGCGCTGGAGGTGCTGGTGTCAGAGCTGTCGTCAGTGCTGGCGTCGGTGCGGGCGTCGACAGGGACGTCGGCGCTGCCTTCGGCTCTGACGTCGCCGTCCAGGGGGCAGGCGTGGATGCTGACACTGCCGATGCTGGCGTCGGAGCTGCTGTCATTGGTGCTGACGCCTCGGCTGCACTCGGGGCCGGCGCTGTCGCTGGTGTCGGAGCTGCGTGCGGGTCTGGTGTTGGTGGCGCCGTAGTCGTGGGCGTAGGTGTTACTTGTGAGGCTGTTTTCGCTGGTCTGTAGTTGTTGCCCCACGGGGTGTCGCAGTGGGTGCCCATGGGGTACTGTGCACAGCACTGCCCTGACACGCTCTTGAAAAGTACAACGCATTTTGTCCCACCTATTTGCTCTGATACGTTCAGTAATACACATGTTACCGTAGACGATGCCGCCGGCGAGTCTGACATGGCTGCCGCCGTCGGCGGCCGCCCGAAAACTGGCACTTCCGATGCGGCCGTCACAGCTGCCGTCCGTGCTGTCGTCGATGACTGTGGAGGGATCGGGAATTTAAGGGGGTACAGGTGCGATCGGGAATTTAAGCGGGTACAGCCCCACTCGGACTGAGTGGCCCGCCCGCCCCACCAGGCCTTGGGCCAGCCTTGAGCAGACTGTACCGATGCTGTCGTCGATGTTGTCGTCGATGCAGACTGTGCCGCAGACGATGAAATCGACGAGGCAGACGTGTCATGACATGACATGGCGGTCCCACTAGCGTAGGGTGCGCCTGAAGACGGCACCCGCGCCAGCGGCCCTGGGCGAGGCGTCAGGACAGTGGATGGCCGAGGGCTCGTCGAGGCAGGCGTCGATGCGGTCGTCGGTGCTGACGTCGCTGTTGGGGTCGATGCGGGCCGTGGCGCAGGCGTAGGTGTCGACGTGGCGGACATGATACGGCGTGGCATGGCGGTCCCAATAGCCGTGGGTGTGCCTGACGGCGTCGATCTCGTCGTCGATGCCGCCGTCGGTGCCGACGATACTGAGGCCGACCCTGTCGTCAATGCTGGCGTCGGTGCGGACGTGAGCGCGGGAGCCACGGCCGTGTATGCCGCCGTGGATGCAGTCATGGGTGCTGTCGTGGATACCGCTGTGGAGGCCGTTTGGGGTGCTGCCGTAGATGCCGACGTGGGTGCCAACATTGGTGCCGCCGCCGGCGAGTCTGCCACTGCTGACGTCGAAGGCGGTCGCCCGAAAGCTGTCGCTGCCGATGTGGACGCCCCAGCTGCCGTCCGTGGTGGCGTCGACGACTGTGGAGGGATCGGGAATTTAAGGGGGTACAGGTGCGATCGGGAATTTAAGCGGGCACAGCCCCACTCGGACTGAGTGGCCCGCCCGCCCCACCAGGCCTTGAGCCAGCCTTGAGCAGACTGTACCGATGGTGTCGTCGATGTTGTCGTCGATGCAGACTGTGCCGCAGACGATGAAATCGACGAGGCAGACGTGTCATGACATGACATGGCGGCCCCACTAGCGGAGAGTGCGCCTGAAGGCTGCACTCCCGCCCGCGGCGCTGGACGAGGCGTCAGAGCAATGACTGGCTGAGGACTCATCGAGGCTGGCCTCGATGCGGCCGTCGGTGCTGACGTTGATGTGGACGTGGGCGCCTCAATCGATGCGGTGGTCGGCGGTGCTGGCCTAGGGACACCCAGGGTCGTCGGCGGGATGGGATAAATAGTGGGTGGTGCCGCTGGCGGTGCTGTCGCAGGAGCTGTCGTCGGTGCTGGCCTCGATGCAGACGTCGGAGCTGGCGTCGACGCTGGCTGCAACTCTGGCGTGGGTACGGGCGTAGGCGCAGGCGTAGGTGCTGACGCTGGCGGTGCTGGCGTAGGAGCTGTCATCGGTGCTGGTCTCGATGGAGACGCCGGAGCTGGCGTCGATGCGGCCTGCAACTCTGGCGTAGGTACCGACGTAGGCGCAGGCGTGGATGTTGACGCTGGTGGTGCTGTCGTAGGGGCTGGCATCGGTGCTGGCCTCGATTCGGACGTCGGAGCTGGCGTCGAAGCTGGCTGCAGCTCTGAGAGACGATGATGCCGAGGAGAGGTCTGTAGGTCACCAGGCTTCGGCGGGCCTGAAGGCGCCGCCGAGCGAGTGGCCGTACAAGGAGCGCAAGAGTGGCTGGTTGTGGTGCTGGCGTCTCTTGCGGCCGTCGGGGCTGTCGCTGGCAGTACTGGCGTCGCTGCCGTCGATGCTAACGTCGGAGCCGCCGCTGGCAGTGGTGGCATCGCTGCCGTCGATGCTACCGTCGGAGCCGGCGATGCTATCGATGCCGCCGTCGGAGTCTGTGAAACTGCGGGCGGAGCCGTCGTCGCTGCCGTCGATGCGGCCGTCGGAGCCGACGATGCTAACGATACTGACGTCGGAGCCGGCGGTGCTAACGATGCTGCCATCGTAGCTGCCGTCTCTGCTAACGATGCTAACAGTGCTGCCGTCGGAGCCGTCATCGCTGCCGTTGATGCTGCCGTCGGAGTCGGCGAAGCTGTGGTCATTGCTGCCGTCGATGCGAGCGTCGATGCTGACATCGGAGCCGGCGTCGGTGCAGCGTCGTCATGGTCGTCGTGGTCGTCGTCGTCGTCTCCTCCTCCTCTAGCGGGGCTGGGCGAGGGAGGGGGCGGGGATGGTGTCGAATCTGTGCACCCCGCTGGCGTCGCGGCTGACTGCAGTGCCGTCGTTAGAGTTGGCTTCGGTGCTGTCTGCGGTGCTGGGGTGTGGTCCGTCATGGACGTGGGCGTGGGTGCTGCCGAGGACGATGCTGGCGTCAATATTGACGTCGATGCGGGCATTGGCACGGGCGCTGACGTCGACAAGGCGGACGGGTCATGGCATGGCAGGGCAGCCCCACTGACGTCAGGTGCGCCTGAAGACTGCACCCTCGCCAGCGGCCCTGGGCGAGGCGTCAGGACAGAGGATGTTGAAAGGCTCATCACTGCAGGTGCCGAGGACATGACATATCGTGGCATGGCGGCCCCCGCAGCCGAAGGTGCGCCTGAAGACTGCACCCTCGCTGGCGGGCACGGGCGAGGGGACAGGGCAGGTGATGACGGTGGGCTCGTCGGGGCTGGCGTCAATGCGGTCGGCAGTGCTGGTGTCGATGCTGGGGTCGATGCGACGACAAGCATGACGGCGGCGAAAATGGTGGCACGTTTGGGGCGGGCCAGCCCCGCCGTGCCCTTGGAGCCGCAGGCGGTGCTGATGGCGCCGAAGATCATGCTGCCGACCTTGACGGCCCTTTTAGGGTGGGCTGGACCCGCCGTGCTGGTGGAGTCGACGATGTTGTTGACGACGCTCCTGGTGCCCGTGCCGATGGTGCGCAGGACCGCGTTGACGATGCCGAGAACGATGCCGAAAGTGGGGCCGAGGACGCACCCGAAGTTCAGCGGGATAATGCCGGTGAAGGTGAGGG
>CAUYUJ010010824.1:200170-212670 GCA_963575745.1 Prorocentrum cordatum | reverse complement strand
GCGCACAATGTCGCACCCTGCCCGATCGCGAGCTTCGCACGCACGCTGCCCAGGCTGTTGCTCGAGGCTCGCGGCAGCACGGCTACCGCCTGGAACGACAGCGCAGGGCCCCTCGGCAGAGCGCGCGTCGCAGCTAAGCGCACAGGATGGGGGGCAAGCGGCCCTGCTCGGCGGCGGGGTCGCAACGGACTGGAAGTGCACACGGCTCGGCTCAATCCAGCGTTTTTCCCCGACCTGACGGAGGCTGGCCATCATCAGAAGGCCTTGGCGCAACAGGTAGGCGCCCAGAGGGGCATTGCACGACGTTTCACTTGCTTCAAGATGCCCCGCGCACCAAGTCCAGTAGTAAGTTTTCGCGCTATGGGAGTCGTCGAGATACGCGTCGCGCGCGCGACGCGTTGGGGGCGGAAGGGGCGAGCGCCACTAGCTGGATGCACAGCCGCTGGGCGATGCGCATGGCGCCACGCAGATCGCATTCCATGTTTTTTAACATTTATTTACGGTTGACGATATGATGAGAAACGCGATGGGACATGCCGTGCATGCATAGATACGATGACGCAGTGCACCGCGCAGTGAATCATCGCGCGCACGCACGCGCGCTGCCTGAAGCTGAGGGGGCCAGAGCAGAGGCCGAGGCCCCCGATGCATTTAGGCAAGCCAGGGCAGGCAATGGTGCAATGATGGCGCGGGGGCTTTTCGGACTCGACCCCGCTGAGACCCCCCCGCCCCCCGACTCGCGCGAGCGAGCGTTGCGCTTTGGAGGGGGATTGAGAAGAGACCCCACAGACCCCGGGGATGTTTGGGGAGGTTGGACGCCGTCTAGGAGATCGCCCGCACATGGTGCTTGCCGCGGATGGCTCGGGCCCCGCGGAGAGCTGCTTGGGCCATGTTCCCGGGGCCGTGCCCCGGGATATTGCCGGCGAGTGTCGGGGGGCCGCGCGTCGGGGCCCTGCCTCAGACCCCGGCGCTCGCGGAGCACCACGGGTGCGCCATAGCACGTCAGTTGTCTGATGGGGGGCCCATGTCGGTCTAGACCCATGGTCAGATGCCTTCGAGCGCCATGTAGTTGCAGCAACGAGTGCGCCGATGGAGAACTGGCTGCGAGCGGGCAGCTTTGACCGCGAAAACGCGCGTCACCGCGCGCGTCGAGGTTCGCCGCAGCGATGTGGTTTTCACCCGGCTTGACGCGGATGAGTCTAGGCTTGCGGCCGCGAGCCGCGCGGCCGACGAGCGCGCCAAGATGGCTCTCAGCACCCGCCCCAGCCGCGACCCAGATCTCCTGCAGATGAGATTGCGCAGACTAGGCGCATCAGTTTCCTCGAGCTTGCAGCCGCAGTTTTCGCCGCATTTCCACGACGAGAGGCGGCGGGCAAGGCCCCAATCTCGCGGGCGTGCCCAGGGCAAGAGAATTCGGATGCCCATCAACTGGGCCCAGGCGTTTGCTGGCCCCCAGTGCAGCCAGTGCTTCTGGATTGCCGAGCAATAGCAGTCGCCCCCAATGGGCGGCAGCGAGGGGGCGCCGCCATGTCTGGTCGAGTCATTGCCGGGCCCAGAGGGCATACAAGTGTTGGGTTTACGGGGCTGGGCCACGCCAGTTCGGTTCTTGGGGGGGGCGCGCGCGTGTCCGGTTCAGATGCGGCGAGCGCCCAGCGCGGTGGCCGGCCTCGAGGGCGAGGGGCCGAACTCGGCAGGATTCGCCGCCCGCCCGCGCGGGGGGACGCTGAGATTTCGACGGTTCGCAGGACAGGCGTGCCTTCCCGCGGACCTTCAAAATCTCAGTACCGTCCCGTGCTCTACCAGGCCCTTCATTGAGGCGCTGTCCGCGTTGATCCTGTCGCCCGTCGGCGCGCGACGGGCGGCGACCGCGACAGTCCCGCCTGCGGCGCCGCGGGAACCCGCCGCCCCCCCCGGGAGATCGGGCCGCCGCTCTGCGCGGCGAGGTTGGCGGCCCTGTTCCAGCGGACCAGGGCCAAGGAGGAGGCCACGCTGGCTTGATGCCCTCCCTCGCGCTTCATCTTCCCATCTTACCTCGTTCCGCGCCCTTCTCGCCGTCTTCGCGCTCGTCGCCCCCCGCCCGCGCCCCCTCCTTTCTTGTCCTTGCTGCGCCGATCCCCCTGCCCGCCCCCCGCCGTCCGCTCCGCCACTTCCTCCCCCGCGCGCCCCCCGCGCCCCCTTTCCGCCCTCCGCGGGCGGGCGGGGGGGGCAGGGGGGGGCAGCCCCTGACCAGGCCCTGACAGGGGCACCCTGCAGCGCTGCCCTTCCCCCAAGGCCCCCGATGCCCACCGGAAGCTCGCGGCGCCCGTCGGCCGGCCTTCGCGCCCCCAGCGGCGCGGCCCCCTCGCGCCCCCCCCCCCCCCCGTCGCCGCCGGGGAGAGCGGGCCCTGGCGCGGCACGCGGCACCCCTAGAAGCTTTGGAGATTGGGGCCCCGAGGTTAGGGAGGGCCCCCTGCGTTGCGTTTTGAATCGTTGAGGGGCCCCGCGTTCCAAGTAAGTTTGCGTTGGTTGAAGTTGCCGAAAGGTTATGCGGGCTTCTGGGGGCCCCGCCCCCCCCTCCCCCCGCGTCTTTCCTTCCGCCGTCGCGTGTATCCTCTTCTCCCCCCTTTGTCTCCCCCCCCCCCTCTCTCTCCTGACCCATCCTTGTCCCTGATAATCGCCAATGCTTGTCGAACCCCGAGTCGCGCCGGTAGGGCGGGCCGGGCGTTTCACTTGAGACCCCCTTTTGACTTGTTATGGCCATTGAGCTGAACATTTGCCACGGCCTCGCAAATGTAGGGCGGGCCGTTTTCAAAATGCGATCCTCGCCCCATCGCCGCGCACATTCGCATCCAAGGGTTGCAGGGGCTTCGCGGGTGGAGGGCGGGTGGCTTTCAAGATGCGGTGCTCGCCCGGGCGCCGCGCGCATTCGTCCATGACGCTTGCGCAAGCTCCATGGATGGAGGACGGGCGGGTTTCAAGAGTGTTGCTCACGCCCCAGCGCCGCGCACATCCGTCCCAGAAGCTTGCCAGGGCTTCCCAGAGGGAGGGCTTCCAAAATGCGGTGTTTCGCTTTGACGCCGCGCAGCTTTTTTCCTGAGCGCAGCAGTTGAATTGATTCGCGGCGTTGCAGTCCCAGGAGTGGTTTACTGGCACGATTGAGGATCGTCAGGACGCAACAAGAAAGCTGATTCGTGGCGCTGAAATCCCAGAAATGGTGTTGTGGCACGGCTCAAGATGTCAAGGCGGTCACCTTCCAACGGGGCACTCCCGCTTGTGAAAGTGAGCCGTTTTAGGACCTACGAAGATGGAATTCGCAGGGACTGTGTCGTGGTTGAGTCTCGGGTTGAGGTGGTTGAGTCTCGGGTTTACACGTGTTTTCCTCCTCCTGCTCATCTTCCTCCTCCTCCTCCTCCTCCTCCTCCTCCTCCTCCTCCTCCTCCTCCTCCTCCTCCTCCTCCTCCTCCTCCTCCTCCTCCTCCTCCTCCTCCTCCTCCTCCTCTCCTCCCTCCTCCTCCTCTCCCCCCCCTCCTCCTCCTCCTCCTCCTCCTTCCCCCTCCTCCTCCTCCTCCTCCCCTCTCCTCCTCCCCTCCTCCTCCCTCCTCCTCCCCCTCCTCCTCTCCTCCCCCCTCATCCTCCTCCTCCCTCCTCCTCCTCCTCCTCCTACCTCCTCCTCCTCCTCCTCCTCCTCCTCCTCTCCTCCCCTCCCCCTTCATCCTCCTCCTTCTCTCCCCCTCCCCCTCCTCCTCCCCCTCCTCCCCCTCCTCCTCCTCCTCCTCCTCCTCCTCCCTCTCCTCCCCTCCTCCTCCTCTCTATCACTCATCTCCTCCTCCTCCTCCTCCTCCTCCTCCCTCCCCTCTCCTCCCTCTCCTCCTCCCTACTCCTCCTCCCTCCCCTTCCCCTCCTTCTTCTGCGAATCGTGGACTGCGGCGTTGCTCGCTGGCGTTGCTCGCGCCCACCCCCCGCCAACCGAGGCGCCGAGCCCGCGGCGGCGGCCGCCTCCCCGGCACGGCGCCCGGGGGCGGGAGGGGTAAGCCCCCTCGCCTTGCAGAGGAGGAGGAAGAGGAGGAGGAGGAGGAGGAGGAGGAAGGAGGAGGAGGAGGAAGGAGGAGGAGGAGGAGGGAGGAGGAGGAGGGAGGAGGGAGGGAGGAGGAGGGAGGAGGAGGAGGAGGGGAGAGGAGGAGGAGGAGGAGGGGAGGAGGAGAAGGAGAGGAGGAGGAGGAGGAGGAACATGAGGAAACAGAGGGAGGAGCAGGAGGAGGAGGAGGAGGAGGAGGAGGAGGAGGAGGAGGAGGAGGAGAGGAGGGATGGAGGGGAGAGGGGAGGGAGGGAGGAGGAGGAAGGAAGGAGGAGGAGGAGGAGGAGGAGGAGGGAGGAACATGAGGAAAAAGAGGAGGAGGAGGAGGAGGAGGAAGAGAAAGAGGAGGAACATGAGGAGGAGGAGGAGGAGGAGGAGGAGGGGGAGGAGGAGGAGGAGGGGGAGGAGGAGGAGGAGGAGGAGGAGGAGGAGGAGGAAGAAAAGGAGGAGGAAGAAAAGGAGGTGGAGGAGGAGAGTTTTGGCCTGAGACGACAGGACCTATCCGGTACTGTAACTTCGTTGGTCATACAGGTCGAGCCCCAAGCGCGCGCCCTCAGAAGCACCGCGATATCACTGATAGGTTTCCTCGTTGTCTCATGCTTGCCCGAGCCAGCGAGGCACAGGCGAGAGAGGGCGAGGCGTCATCAAGCACAGCTGCTGGTGGCGCCGGACAGTGCATATTGGGCACTGACGGAGTACCACAGTGCACATAATCATTTTGGATCAGGACATGACAGGATGGACGTGTGCATCTTGTGGACGACATATCAACAACTGGCACAATCGTTGTTGTTGCGGTCAGGCCTGGTAAGCACAGCAAGCTCAGGGCAACGCAGGGGCAAGAAACCAGAGCGCCGAGAGGGAGAAACAAAGAACGCAGCAACACAACAATACTTACTTTCTGAAGTTGCCGCCCATGCCGCACCGGGCACTGACGAATCACAGTGCACTTCGGCAGGCCAGCGAGACAGCGGGATATCCCAGCCTCGACATTGGACTTGGAGGCCCAGCTATTGACTGTGGCGAGCATGGCGCTCTACGCAAGAAAACCAGGGAATTTGGATCAAGCCAACGAGCACGACATGGAGTTGATGGTGATTAAAACGCTTCTCAGCTCGCTGGTGCCAGCAGAAGGACGAGGTACGTGGACGACTCGGCCGCGCCAAAGATCGACTTACAGATACTACTGCAAGGCCCAGAGGCCTGGCCGAGCAGGAGAAAGAAGTACGAGTGGAGATTTCTCAACTGCAGAGCTGCACGAACGAGTTGGAGACGATGCCAGAAGAGCTCGACGAGCCGGCGATGGCCCCAGCCCAGTCTGCAGAGGCCACAGGGGCAGGAGGGCTGACTGGACCGTTTGGGCCCATGCTGCGGTACTCGTGGTGACAGCCTGGATCATCTCATGTACAGAAGCAGCAGCAGTAGCAGTACCAGTCCCACGCGGTCAACCAGCAACCCCAGTATATTGTCGGTCAGCTACAGCAGTTTGGGTCACCAGCACAGACACACATGACGGCGGGAGGACAGAATTGCCAGGTGGGCACGCATCCTCAGCAGGGCCAGGTGGGCCCGCAGCCGCAAGTTCAAGGACTTCCAGCTCAGCAGCAGCAGCAGCAGCAGCACGGCCTGCAGCAACAGCAGCAGCAGGAGCAGATGCCCAATCAGTCAGAGATATGTTGTAGTTCTTATACATGATGGATCAGAGGCTTTCGCGGCAAGAGGAGATCATGACCAACCTATGCACATGGATCAACAGCGCAGCTGTTCAGCAGCAGCCTGGGCAGCAGCAGCAGCCTCAACAGACGGCGATGGGTTTACTGCAGCCGCTGGGGAAGCTGCGGCGGCTCCTTCAGCGGCTACGCCAGCGCCGTGCACGCCAGTGGACAAGACGCCAGTGGGAGGGCGCCCGGCGCCCAAGCAGATGCCACCTCAGCCAGCATCGCCAGGGGCGTCCTTCGCGCCAGCCATGGCACACCGCCAGCGTGAAGATCGGCAGCCAAACGGGAAAAGCTATCGACGCCAACGGACGCAATGGAGACATCAGTTCCTAAGGCCAAGGACGAGGAGATGGAGCTACCTCGCCCAGACCAGTGCCCGCCGATGCCCCCAGCGCTGTCGCCAATCACGCCGGCGGAGCCATGGATGGGAGGAACGCAGGAGGGCCCCTACCTCGCGGCGGCGGCGCCCAATTAGAGCGTCGCCAAGACAGAGATCATCGAGGTGGCATCGCAGCAGCGCGAGTTCTCGGCGTCCCAGTTCAAGACCGAGATCAGCAAGATGGAGGCAGCAGGTTCAGCGGCGACCGTTTCGGGCGCAGCGAGGACAGCGTCGACGGCTACGAGTGCAGCAACTTCGGGATCTTCGGCCGCGGCGCGCGCGACGGACTCGCCGGCGCCGAGGGGCCCGGCAGCCAAGGTCCCCGAGGTGGGGGGCATAGGCGGCGCCTGAGTGGCAAGCAGGCGAGCTGTGCCCAACAATAAGAACCTAATATCGTACCCAATTCAAGCTCCGACTTAGATGGGGTTGCGAGGGCTTCCGGTCTAGAACTGAACAACTAACTCGCCGCTTGCTAGTCTTAGATAGCCGCGGTGATATCAGGCAGCTCGGCGACCGAGACGCTGGCTTTCCAGCGCGCGCGAGCGGCCTTGACGCGCGCGAGGGGCAGACATCGGGGCATCGTCAGTCGCCTCCGGCATCTGCGTCTCAGATTTCTGATCTGCGCGGGGCAGACGGCGCGAGGGCCCTCGGTTCGAATGCCAGACATTCCCAGAGCACGGCCAGCTTTGATGCGGGCAAAGCAGCGCCGACCCCTTTGCACGAACACGCATGTTGAATACTTTTGCACTGAAGTTCTTGGGGCCACGGGAGTTTTAGAGGAGGAAGCCGCCGTTGCCTTGCGCGCCTTCCCCTGCGAAAACGGGGTCGGCGATGTCCGGGCCGTTCGTGCGTTTTGCCGACGGCTCGCTCTGCCATCGATGGGGAAGGGATGAGGGCATGGGCAGTGGTGAGAATAGCAGTGACATGGGAAGAGGTGCACGCATGGCGGCGATTCAAGGGGTGAGCTAGCTGGCAGCAGCGCGATGCAGTTGACGCCGAGCTCAGCCTACAGCGCGACGTCGGCGTGTCTTGCGGTGGTCTGGGCGGCATTTGCCATCGCGGCCAGCAGGCCGATCTGCGCGCGCTGGACAGCGACCCATGGAATACAACTCGGGCGGCAAAGGGGCAGAACATGCCCGCGTCAGATCGGGATCTGGCCCCAATTGTGCAAGGTGCGCGGGAAATGGTCTCCTCGCGGTTTTCGGTGGACCTGGCCCACATCGAGGCCAGCGCGGGCCGCTCGTGGAACGTTCTGGCCGACGACGTGGCCAAAGCCGCGGCAGGGAGGCTGATCCCTGAGGCGCCTGAACTTCCAGGACGACTGATCCAAGCAGTAAATTCCGAGAGGGCCAGGCCGTGGGAATGGGCGCCGGGGCCGACGGGGAAGCGGGGGGGGGGCGCGCGCTCGCGCCAATCCCAGAGTTGCCTTTGAGCGAGGACAGCTCAAATTTTCAGGAGACGCGCCTGTGGCTCAGGCCGAGGACTTCGGTGAGCCAGCGGCAAGTGACATCGGAGTCGCCAGGCTTCAAGTTGCAGTAGACATGCGAGTTGCTGGGTTTACCGCGCAATCGCTGAGGCACGACTTCCGCGGAGGCTCGGAGGGGGGGGATCGGGCTTGGAGGGATGCTGCGCTCAGGACTCAGACGTATCGCAGCGGGATGTGCATAGTCGGAATTCAAGTCGGCAGGAACGAACAGGGGGCCGGGAGGGCTGGAGACTGGGTCTGCTTCGCGGCAGGACACCGAGACTACGCGTTAGGCGCCGAGTGGCGGCTAAACGTGAGATCCACCCACGGAATGGCCGAGGTGAAGCCGATGACCTTCTGCGCCCAGCATGGTCGGATCCTGCGGGCTGCGCCTCTGGCGCCAGGATCGCCGCCCCTTGGCGCCGGCGCTTTCGCCCCGGTGGCCCGACCTCCCTGCGAGGCCAACTCGGCTGAGGAAAAAGCGACTTTTCTGGAGGAGCCTCAGGAATATGTGCGACAGGTGGCCGCCCCAAATCTGCTTCCTGGATGGAAATCACCGCCCTGGGGGGCCGGGATTGCGCGGCGGCAGGGGCCGAGGGCGCCGGGGGTGCCCTGTCCGCAGACAGCTCGAGTTTGAAGGAGAGGCTGAATGATCAGCAGCTGGTTGCGGCTAGCACCTTCCCTGGGGGCAAGGCCGACTACACTTTCATAGCCAACGGGACGGGTAATTAGCAAGCGCAGGATCGATTGCGCTGCAGTCGATCAGCAGATTTTTAGAGCGAGGCCCATGTCATTCACCACGTAGACCTAACTCGAATGCAGGATGATTGCGTCGAGACCTTGCTGGGTGCATGGCTCTCGGCGAGCTGCGAGGCAGGGCGCTGCCTTTGGCGCTCGCTGGTTGCAAGATGAGCAGGCTCGCGCCCAGTTTTCAGGGCGGCCTTGCAGCGCTGGAATTTCCGGCGCGGGAGAAGAATATGAATGATCATCTCCTGGAGCTCGACGCTCAAGTTCTTG
This sequence comes from Prorocentrum cordatum, assembly GCA_963575745.1. Classification (NCBI taxonomy): domain Eukaryota; class Dinophyceae; order Prorocentrales; family Prorocentraceae; genus Prorocentrum; species Prorocentrum cordatum. Next base: position 204,037 of record CAUYUJ010010824.1, on the reverse strand, counting down.
TCGCAGCCGAGGACTTTTTCAAAGACGGCGCGGTCAGGCCGAGAACGCAGCGCATTCAAGACAACATGTTTTGGCTTATACGCGCTCGCAGGTCCGCGCAGAGAACTCTGCGCAGAGGGGTCGGAAAGCACATCAAGCGTCTGCTTTAGACTGCTCAGGTCTCTCGCAAATGAGAGTTCTTGCAAGCGGGCCCTGAGGGGGGGCCTTCGGGGGCGCTTTTGGGGCGACCTCGGCCATGGCTGGGTGCGACGCAAACTGGCTGCGGAGTTTACGTGGAAACGCCTTTGCGTCGATGAGTGGGCCCATTGTCTGGCTCGATTCCAGAAGGAGACCTCGGAGGCGCTCTCGGGGGCCCTGGATGAGGGGCGCAGCCGACTGCTAGGACACAGCGCGCACGCCATTCAGGTGAGCATTGACGGCCGCATCTCTCAGGCCGAGCGGCGTTGCGCCAAGGGGCTGTTCTTGCGAGGCGGCAAGCGACTCCGACGGACCGCCCCTTTTCCGCAGAGAGTCTCTCCAGAGGGAGCGCCTTTGATCACGCCGGCAGAGGGCGCCGACGATCTTCAGAGACACTTCGGAGAAAAAGAAAATGCGACGGTTGCCACGAAACCGCAAGTCTTTGAACAATGCAATGAGAGGGGCAGCCTCGGGGGGCTTGATCTCGACATCAAACTCGACGTTGCCGCGCCTCGTCAGGAACTGCAGAGGGCGCTCTCAAGGCTGAAGGGGGGAAGGGCCTCGCGGCCTGACGTGCAAGTGAACGAACTTTACATTGCCGATCCTGCGGGGATGGCCAGGCCCCACCACCCTGTCCTGGCCAAGTCGGCGGCGCGCACCAGGGAACCGCGCATCGCGAAACGCAGGGGGGCCGTCAGCTTTTCCACGAGAAAATGGCGATCAGAGACTGGCACCAGCTCAAAGAAGAATTCTGTTGAGCAATATGATTACCACGGAATGTCACCAATTTCCCAGGGGCAAGGTTCGGAGCTGCTTGGCGGCGCGTTCGGCAAACTCGCAGCGCGGGGTGCTTCTAGGGAAAAATCACGGACGTTGCGACCCATTAGGTCAGAAGTCGTACGCTGGCCCAAAGAAGGTTTGGTATTGGCTCCGCGGCTTCCTGCGTGGACCTTCGGGCGGCCTTCTACAAGGTCATAGAACGAGTCGCGCTTCGCCTTCCAGGGGAGGAGGAGACTGAGGGCTGCCATGGCTGAGCTGCCCATTCCGCGGGCGCCGCTTCAACCACCCCAGGTTTTGGAATCTGAACCAATCTTGGACAAGGCGGTCTCAGACAAGCATTTGCTTGAACTTGCGCGTGAGACCCAGGCTGGGGGCTGGTGGACGGCGCGGAACTCGTCGGCGCACGCGAACCGAGCTCTCGGCGCCAGGCCGGGGGCTTCTTTTGCCGCGGACACCGCCAACGTTAGTTTCAAGCCGTTGTGGCCGACATTGCGGGAAAAAATAAGCAGCACAGTTTGGCCCAGCCCCCGCCTATCACCGACCAGCATTTTTCGCAGGACTCCAACTGGGATCAGTCGGGGTTGTCAGTATCGCTCGTGTCTGATATGACGCTTGTTGCCGCCATCGCCGAGGCTGAGAAAGTCATTGCCAGCGCCCCCCTTCTTGTGGGCACGGTTTATGAATGCGCATCTAGGTGCGCGTGGGAACTCAACGCGTCTGAGTCCGATCTGTATAGTTCTCTCCCTCGCATGCAATGGGGACCAAACGAGTCAAGCAGGCCTCGGTCTTAGCGGAAGGGGGGGGGGGGGGGGGGGGGGCGACTCTCTCTTACTTCTTAAACCCATGGCGTCGAAGGTCGCCGAGCAGATCAAGGGGAAGGCGGGGGGCCTGGGCCTGAGGTGGCCCACAGAGTGTCGCAGGCGAGGGCTGAGCTTGGGCCCGTTCAGGCGGCCCTGGGCAAGAGGGAAGCTTCTTCGCTGGGAATAAAGGCCAAGTATATCGACGCCTCCGCCCACTCTAAGCTTTGGTTTATTGCTGCGGTCTGGGGGCCCCGATAAAAGGAGTCGCGCGCCAAGATCACCGCTGCCCGAGCCCGGCCCACCGCGCTGCCGCGGGTGAGGCCCCCGGCGGCAACACAGAGAGTCAGCGGCCGCGCGCCTCCGTGATCAACGAGGCTGGCAGACTCGATCACCGAGGTTTCTTACGCATCGCCAGGTTGAGGCATCGCCGCGGGGCTGGCCGGCCCGCGAATGGTTTTGGACGCGCTCTGGGAGGATCCGGATAGCTGGGTCGGGGCTATAAAGGATGATTTGACGTGGCTCGCTTCAAGGCTTGACATACGTACTGTTCCTGGGGAGGGAAGGGGCGACGACTGGTTAGATTTCGCTAGAAGGAGTCGCACAATAGTTCCAGCTGGTTGCTGAAGCCGCTCGCCGTGGGCTCTTCTTCCAGCAACAGCAGTGTCTTGCCGGAGAGAACGCTAAGCTGCGCCGAGACCACGGTTTTGGAAAGGGAGATCTGGGAGTGGATCGGGTCAGCTCCGAGGTTATTGGCTACTGGCTACACGTGCCACGAACGTGGCTATGTTGGCCAGTCACGCAATGGGCTTGCCACGCACTGTCAGATGTGTTTGGTGGTCTTCCATGCCCGCGGACGGCCCATAAAACATGTCCAGCAGAACTGCGGGTGCGCCAGCAGTTGCATGCCCAGGTGAAAAAGAAGGTCAAGAAGGATGAAGTGGTGAATTGGAGGAGCTCGACTGCCGCTATTCAGAAATGGAGCAGGGGGCGGGGAAAAATGAGCCTCAAGTGGGTAAGGCTGCGGTCCGCCTCATTAGGCCAGCTCGAGCAGAGAGGAGGCTGTGCGAGCAGCAGGTCAGAGGCTCGCCGCCCACTGCTTCTGTGCGCGTCCAGGAAGCCATGTGTGCTGCAGCCAGGCCAATGCTCGAAACGCTGGCGCCTTTGTTTGTTCTTGCTGGCGAGGGCCAACGATGCGAAACTAATGCCCGCCACGTGCCAGAGAAAACTTGCGGCGATGGAGACATGATGATAACTGTGATTCACCTTTCTTGAGATGACTGGCTGGCCCAGGACCTTCTCGTGTGGATGGATCGGATCAGAGACGGCGAAGTAGCGGGGGGGTCCTTCCGTTTCGCCATGGCGTAAAGTCAGCCCGCGAGAGAAGCGTGAAGTCTCTGTGCGATCCTTGGTGAATGGGCTGCCCTTAGTACTAAGGAGGGGGCTCGGGTAGAGCTCGAAAGTGCTGTGATCAGGGGGCCCTTGCTTTGTCCACGGCCGCCCGTCACCACAGGGTCCCCTGGCCCAGCGTGAGCCCGGCGAGGTTGGGACAGCAGCTGGCCTTCGGCAAGATGCCGCAGATGAGGAAGATCGCGGCCCTGGATGGGCAGGATATGGAATTGCATGCCTGCGCGTTGGGCTCCCACGAGTTTTTGGTTTCACCCCCTTCTCTATCCTCCCTGTCCACCTCGGGTGCTTGACCCGGGAGATTGGCGGAAGTGCAGGGGAGATCAATTGCACGTGAATTGCGAGGTAAGGACCGACTGCATGAGCTCTTGCTTGCCATTGTTTTTTGTGTTAGTGCGGTGACAGCTTTTTGTGCAGCATGGCAGTGCTGTGCTCATGCTACAGATGTTAACCAGAGTGGGCACGTTCCCGAGGAGGAAAACGTTTGGCGCCATCGTGATCCGCATGTGTCCTGGGACTGACCGCCCTGGCTCGTCGTTGGTCCGTGGTGCGATGATGGATGGGACCCCTGATGTCACGACACCGTGTGCATGAACGAATCGGGCTCAAAAGGAGCTCCTCCATTTCCTTTTTCCCTGCCTTGCCACCCACATCCTGGAATAAGCCATGTATGCACAGGCCATTATATAGCCGAGCCGAGCCGAGC
>CAUYUJ010010824.1:137269-200070 GCA_963575745.1 Prorocentrum cordatum | reverse complement strand
ACGACGACGACGGCGACGACGACGACGACGGGGAGGACCCCGACCTCCAACGTCCACGTAATAAGAACGAGGCGGAGATGTTCCGTCGTCTTCGGCCTTCAGAACCCTCCCTTGCCCCCTCGGTCGTCCAAAGAACGACCCGGGATTATGTGAGTTTCCAGGGGGGCATGAAAATCATTCGTCTTTGACGATCGGAGCCCGAGGGGGGGAGGATGATGATGATGATGATGATGATGATGAGGAGGAGGAGGAGGAGGAGGAGGAGGAGGAGGAGGAGGAGGGGAAGAAAAAGAAGGATAAATACATAGGTGGAAGGAGTAGGAGGGGAGATGAGGTGGCGGAGGGGAAAGAAGGAGGGGAATGAGGAGGCGGAGGAGGCGGAAGAGCGGCGGCAGAGGTCAGTCCAGAGGGTGATCCCCCTCCCTCCTCCGCATCCCCTCTTCCTGCTCCGTGCCCGCGGCGCCAGGGCGTTCGTAGCGCGCGCCGTGGCACCGAGACAGTTTGCTCCCGTGGCCGGTCGCGGGCACGCAGGCCCCCCCCTTTTCCTTGGCTTCTGGCCAGTGCAGAGGTGCTCGGTGGCATCGACCACCAAACGAAGCCGCCACCAGCGTCGAAGAAGAGCGGCGACGGGGGGGGGGGCGGCCCCTCCGCCCTCGCGCGTGCGCCACGCCGGTCCAGGTCGCTACGCCTGCTCCCCCTTCCTCCCCCCCCCCCCTCCTGATATCTTTCGCCCTCCTTGACGCTCGTGATCCCTCCAGTTCCCCCCTGCTTCTCTTCCTGCGTCCTCCTTCACCTCCTCCTCCTCCTGCTCCTCCTCCTGCTCCTCCTGCTCCTCATGCTCCTCCTCCTCCTCAACCTCCTCCTCCTCCTCATCCTGGTTCCTCCTGCTCCTCCTCCTCCTCCTCCTCCTCCTCCTCCTCGTCCTCGTGATCCTCCTCCTCCCCCTCCCCCTCCCCCTCTCAAGCACCTTGGGCTCGAGCACCATTTTGGCCAGCTCGCAGCCCACCGCGGTACCTGCCCGAGTTGCTTGAGGCACACCACTGCCCCTGGCGAATCAGCCCCGCCAGGCAAGTGTGGTAACAGAATCCGCGGAGAGACATGTCGAATCGTCACTGGTCTCAGTGTAAGAGTTGCGGACAAGCTGAATACAATGACAAACTCTTGCAACGGGAGATGAAGTGCAACCGATGTGGCAGAAAAGGTCAAATTGTATGCACCATGACCGAAGAAAGGCATCCTAAAGAAGTCAGTTACTTTCGTGGGTGACGATGAAGAGAGTGGTGGGAACGGCAACAGCAACCAGTCCACGCCGAGGCAGTCCCCCAGGGAGAAGAACGCCAAGGACGGGGACGTGCTGTCGCACATGCAGCAGGCGTTGGCAGCAGCGACCGACCCACAGCTGAAGAAGAGCCTCGAGACGCAGGCGGCCCAGCTCAAGGCTGCTCAGCAGCAGCAAACGGGCAACGTTCTCCAAGCCCTTCAGCAAGCTGATGGTGCGCTCCGCGACGCCAACAACCGACACGAGCAAGCAGTTCGTGCAGTTACACGACTCGAGAAGAATCTCGAGAATGCCCGCACAGAGGAGAAGAAGATCGCCTTGGAGGTCGCGGCAGCAGAGTTGGCACGGAAGCAAGCGGCTGAGACCCTCGCGTCCCAGGAGGGTTTGGCCGCCAATGGACGCAGGAAGCAGACCCACGAGGACAAACAGCCCTTCGGTCTGCACTGGGACGAGCAGCTCTTCCAGGACATCGAGGCTCTCGAGTGCGAGAAGCATTAGAAGGACGAGCTCAGGAAGATTCACACCGAGCTGGTCGAGACGCAGAAGACGCTATCGGGCAAAGTGGATCAGGTTTCTCAGTGGATGGAGCGGGCCAAGCAGATGCAGGCGGACATCCACCAGAGGGCCGCGAAGAAGAGGAAGCCCGACGACGGCGCCGACGGCACAGGCGGCGGCGGCGCCTCCTTCACGCAGGCAGCGGCCTCAGCAGGCAGCGCCAGCGAGGGAGCAGCAGCCGCCGCAGCCACCGCCGTGGCGGGCGCCGCGCGGGAGGCGCATATCCAGGCCGAGGCCGAGCGCATCTCGAACGCTAGGTTCGAGGCGATCAGGCAGAAGGAGCGTGAAGTTCAGTCGGCTGGCACCGTCATCGACGAGTCCCAGCTGTGACTAGGTGCTTCAGCATCTGGGTCTACCTGTACCTGTTCAAGTTCAACATCTACACGGACTCCTTCGCCAGAGTCCAGCGGCGCTCCGTACTCGACACGAGCACGGCCAGGGGATAATGAGGTCACACGTATCATGTCCGGCAACGTGACTGCCATGGGGGATAAGGTGTGGAACTTCATTCTGCAGGCTAGTGAGCGCCGCCCGTTTGATTTTTATTGCCTTGTAGAGTGGGCGCCAAAAGCAGGGCAGCCCTCTTGATTACATTGTCAGGGGCCGCTCAGCGGCAGCGTACATTACTCGTGTGGAAGCCATGTTAGATGTGCCGTGGAAGACCCACTGCGGCATGTGTATCACCATGCGTTCGTCTGATAAGCAGTTTATCACGCGCTGTCTAACTTTGCCTGCGAGGCTGCCCCAACTTGAGCGACCTCAGCAGAGGGCCACCCCAGGCTCCAAGACGCAGTTACAGAAGCAGGATAATCGAATCAAGTTAGAGCTGGCTGCCGAGAAACGCCGAGAGCATTACGAGGGTCTGTTTGGCGATCTCTGGCCAGCGGCGAATGATACTTCCTCCGTGCAGCAGGCTGGGGTCGAGGTCGAACCTGATCGAGATCCCGAGCCTGGCATCTGTGATGAATATGAAGATTTAGACGAAGACACATGGGCATCGGAGCCTAATTTTGGGTCCCCACATTCAGGCCCGTCGGGCGCGCACTCTGTCATTGTCGCTTCTGCCGTGGGAACTGCCGATGTTAAGCACACCCTCGGTCACGCCGTCGCGAACGAAAGCAGGCGAGCAGGGGCAGGGCCCAGCGGGGCGGGGCCCAATGCTTGTGCGCCCAGCTCTTTGTCGCCGCCGCCAGCGAATATTAACGGGCCCTTGACTTCTGACCGCACTGACGTGGACATGAGTCACAGCAGGAGTGATTCTGATGCGGGGCCTGCCGAGGGGGGGGGAAGCACTCTTATGGCCACGCCGTCGTGGACATGGGAAGACACCCCGAGGCGGTGGCCGCATTGGTGGAGCCAGCTCCATCTCACACTGCTTCGGGGCGGAATGCTGCAGCGCTTGTAATTCATTCACCCCAGTCAGCCAGCGAACGGCCTTGGGCGTGGGACCCCGATGCCCCCATTGTTTACGCTGCCGCAGTACACGCCGTCAGTTGCCTGGGGCCTTGTCACTCTTGATGCTCGCGAATCGTTCACCAGCGAATTCCCCCCCCCCCCCCCCCCCCGCCCCCCCCAGCCCATTTCAAGAGCCGCCCCCCCCCCCCCCAGGAAATGACGGGCACACAATTGCCTTTCATATCCCCGCTGAAACGTGGGTCAAAGAACGTGTTGCTGTAGGCATATTCCCGTCAAGGGACTGCCCACCATCTGATGTGTTTACATCGCCGTAGCCGCTAGGTTCGGTTCTGGCTCAATCGAGGATGCGTCGGCATTGCATGCATCTTGGATTACCACGCTGGAACGAACGGTATATGAGCACCATGGAGCGACAGGGCCCCCATCCATTAGTCGAGCTTGTGGATGTCGTTTTGTGGTGCAGGAGGTTCGGTGCCCAGCCAAGAGTCGAGTTGTGCCTTATAGAGATTGGCTCACATCTTGGTGGGGGAAAACGCACGCGGTTCTTCAGCGGCTACACAAGCATAGAGCTCGAGCTAATGGTATTATTCAGCAGCAGCAGCAGTAGCAGCAGCTAGAGCAAGCGTGCAAGCAACTTGGTGAGCAATCTCCTGAGCAAGGGCATCGTGGGCTTCGTGTGGGGTCCGATCCGTCCTGGGACGATTGGAAATCTATTCTAACCGCGAGTACGAAGCGCGTCGATCAAGATACGCTCGCTTTGTTTGTTGCGCCTGCTAAGAAGATTGCTTCAAGTTGCCGAGGGCGCGCCTTGCGCCCCGCTCTTCACGATTTCAAGGAGTGGATTGTGGGAGCAGGGGCGCCAGGAATCTTGCACAAAGCTATGAAGCCAAACCCAGTACCCGCTGAGGAAATCATCCAGGGTTCCCAAGTGTTGTTCCAGCCCAAGGACGTGGTTGACCAGCGGGCGAAACCATTTCGGGACCTCTGGACTAAGTCGAGCGAGTATCACGATGTGCGAGCCCTGGGAGCTTTCGATACCGCGCGAGTTGCAGCGCGAGCTGATCCTCTCGATGCACTCTCAGTGTCCGACATCAGACAAGCCGCTCACACCATGCGAGCGCGAGCGGGTCAAGGAGTGGATGTTTTAAGTCCGACAGGCGTCGAGCGGATGCCCGACGCAGCATTGGCAGAACCTTCAAAACTCTACGGGGTCATCGAGGAAACATTGGTTTGGCCTGCCCAGTTGGGCCTCACTATCGGTCGGCTTTTACCCAGAAAGGTTTCTGAGGACAGAGTTATTGGACCCTTGTCAATGACAGCTAGAATGTGAAGTCTCGCTCGCGAGCCACATGTTAAGACTTGGGCTGCGGAGTCCGAGCCCATGTGGGACGCAGCCATCACTGGCAACGCGGCCCTTTGCGAAGAATTCAGGAGGGTTTGTGAGGAGGAGATTTCATGAGAATTAAGTATTTCAACAGGGCACGGGCTCTTGGATATTCAAGGTTTTTATGACGCGATGGAGTGGTTCTATCTCATCCCCCACAGCCATTCGGCTGGGGTGTCCTCCAGTCAGTCTGGTTCTCGAGCTGCTCCAGTGTATCATGCCGAGGGCGCTGGGACAAGGTGGGGCATTTTCGGAGCCCATATACCCTACTCATTCTATCGCCCAAGGCCTCCGTGGGGGCACTAGGTTAGCCCGATGCCTTGCTTAATATATTATATCTCGTATCACATCAGCCCATCCATATTTGGGGACACGTATTTGGATCGACGACTTGTCCCAGCGAGTCCAGGGATCTAGACGCAGTCTCCGAGAGTCTCTTGTGCGCGGCCTCATGGACACATGTCGCCAGCTCGCGCGCGAGGGTCTCAGAGTTTCGCCCAAAAGTGTTGTGCTATGTTCTCATTTAGAAGACGCCCAGGGTATTTCAAAACAATTACGTTTGGCTGGATGTGAGGTCAAGCCGTGTAGCCGTGCTGGGCACGTGGGAGTTGATCTGGGTGGGGGAAAACGTCATGTACGTCAGCAGCGCAATAAGCGGGTGGCAAAGGCAGCAAGCATGCACAGCAAGGTGGTCAAGTTCGCAAGGGCAGCTAAACGATGTCACATCACCAGCAGGCTCACGCGAGCTGGCACCATGGCCGCCGAGATGTACGGCCATCAGTTGCATGGAGTTTTCGGCAGTGCCATGTTGCGTTGCCACCGCCAGCTGGGCCATGTCTGTCTGTGGGCCAGGCAAACGGGGGCGATGCTTAACCACACTTCTCGATCTTCGTAGTCCAGGAGGGGATCCAGGTTATACACTTCCTCGGGCATGTCTGGCTCTCTGGCTGCAGCAGTATCTGACTATCCCTGCCATGCGGCCAGGCATCGCTCGTGCATGGCCGCATCTTTTGCAGCGCCTGCGAGAGGCGCCCGCGTGGCAACGTTCACGGTTGGTGGGGGGGGGGGGGGGGCCGAACGGAGCGGTCATTTTGCATCTTCTGGAGGCAGGCTGGGCACCAGAGACGCCCTGGCACTGGAGGGCCCCAGCAGACCACGAGGGCGACCTGGAGGCTTGGAAATTTCATCCTTCGGAGCTTTCTGGAAACACTCTGGGTGATGACCCAGGTCCGCTGCTTCAGGATTTCACCAAAACCACTCAGGCTAAACAGTGGCGCGAAGCTGCGCGCCATTTTTGCGGAGAAGGAATGCAGCGCGGCGTCGATAATTTGTCCTTGCGCAGGCTGTTGCGGCAACTACAGACTGTGCGTCAGGGGGTCAGGGTCAGTGAGCTCATGGTCTCCATTGCGTCAGGAGGATCTTGGCCCCGGTAGAGGCGACATGATGAGATGGCAGGGGATCGCGATGTTTTGTGTGCCAGGTGCCAGGAGAAACCAGAGACACAGTTCCATATAACTTGGGAGTGTTCGCAGAATCGAGGTTCCAAGGCGCACGAAGACTCTGAATATTTAATCAGCGCAGCGTTCGCTCAGCATGCAGCCGACTCTTGCTTTTGGCTACGAGGCCTCATTCCAGCGGCGCGGGCGCGTATTCCACCACCGCCAGTAGAGGAAGCCTGGAGTTTGATCGGCACAAACAGCTCGGCTTCAGCATTGTTTGGGCAGGGGGACTGATACGCAACCCATGGTTGTTTTCGGAGACGCTTCTGGAGGCAAGGACTCTGGGGGCCCCAGGTTTCGAAGGATCGGTACGGCGATCACTACGTTGAGTTCATATGACCCTTGTTGTATACGTGCATCGGTCAAAGGACCTCTCGCTGGCGAAGATCAGTCCGCGCCCAGAGGAGAGTTACGTGCCTTTTTGCTAGCTCTCACGTGCACGGCCGAGCACCTGGTATATATTACTGACTGCGAAGCTGTGGCCAAGGGCTTCCACGAAAGAAGGCATGAGAGGCCCACAGGGGCCAATAAGGATTTGTGGCACAAAATCGGTGGTGAGCTGGAGGCCCGATTGGGCCAAATGTCAGTCCTGCTCGTGAATTCGCACCTCACTGGAGAACAGGTTGTCACTTCGGGGACCCCCGCCTGGCTTGCCATTGGAAATACATGTGTTGATGAACTGGCCGCGCAGGCGGCCGAGGCTGGGAGAGTGGCCGACGAGGTTCGAGCGGCCGTCTTCCAGTCTGAGCGCAAGGCGATGCACGTGAGGATGAGGCTCCTCCGTGCCACGCTGGACAGCATGAGCGTCGAGGAGCGTGGCGGACCCGCGCGCGTGAGGGAGAGGGGCCCTCCTCCTCCTCCTCCTCCTCCTCCCCGTCCTTCGTTTGTTCGTGCGTTCGTTTCGGAGCATTGTCTGGATGAGACTAGACATAGATGTACTAGGTGTTGGGGATCTGCTAGCAGGGCCACAGCGTCCGAATGGCACCCTTCCCCATGCTTTCAGCCTGTTCACGTATGTGAAGGATATGATTCCATACCTGAGGGGGGGCGGCTTCATATAGCTGGGGGTTGGGTCGAGGGGTCCCATAGAATGCGTTTGTCTCGAATGCAGAGGGTTTGGTTTTGCACTCAGTGTGGCTACTTCGCACACTCCCAGTTGCGAGAGTTGGCCAAGGAATGCACGCGCCAAATCGCACCCCATAGAAGGGAGTATCTGGCCAGATTTCATGAAGGGAAGTGGCCGAAACTGCTCAGCAAGGCTGAGCAGCAGCGCCGCTCGTAGTTCGTATCGGCCACCACGTGGGATAGCTCGCAACTCGCAACCCCTCCCCCTCCCCCTCCTCCTCCTCCTCCTCCTCCTCCTCCTCCTCCTCCTCCTCCTCCTCCTCCTCCTCCTCCTCCTCCTCCACATCCCTGCCCCTCCCTTCTTTCCTCCTGATACCGAGGCCGTCCATCGACGCACGCCTGTTCCCGCCGCCCTGGTCCTTCCATCCTCCGCCCTCCTCGTCGCCGTCGAGGGGCTTTCGCAGCCGCGGGCTCCGAAGAGAGTGGATCCGCCAGACAGCCTCGCTCGCCGGCCGACGGCTGCCCACGCGCGTCCATGGGACGCCGTCCTGCGCGTTGTTACCGCTACTGCAAGGGCAAGCCGTGGCCCAAGTCGCGCTTCGTGCGCGGCGTGCCAGACCCCAAGATGAGGACCTCAGAGATGACGACGCGTTCGTTTCGCAATTCTGGTTCCCCGCTTCTTTCATGAAGCATGATGCAACCCCTAATCCGAATAGCACAACGATCTCGTGACCTAACTTAGGTCCACGGTTTTCAGGGAGATCCCTCAACATATGGGCTGGTTCTTCTGACATATATGCAAACTTGGGCCTGGCGAAAGATCCAACCATAAGCAGTTGTGAATACCGCAGTTCTGGGTATTGGGTTCGGTGGAGCTCCCTATGGGCCACTAAACGCGGTATTGGGTGGGGGAGACGCATGCGAACTTTCCCCCTTGGGGCCTGGCCGTGGAGCTCCCTATGGGCCACGAGACCCTGGGTGGTGGGGGCGCATGCGAACTTTGCCATTGGGGCCTTCGGTGGAGCTTCCTATGGGGCCACGAAGCGCTGCACTGGGTGGGGGGGACGCATGCGGACTTTGCCACAAGGGCCTTCGGTGGAGCTCCCTGTGGGGCCACGGAACGCTGCACTGGGTGGGTGGGAGGCATAGGGACGGTACCACTTGGGCCTTGGGTGTAGCTTCCTATAGGGCCACGAAGGACTACACTGGGTGGGGGGGCGCATGTGGGCGGTAGCACTGGGGCCTTCGGTAGAGCTCCCTATGGGGCCACGAAGCGCTGTATTGGGTGGCGTTAGCGCATGCGGGCGGTAGCACTGGGACCTTTCGTGGAGCTCCCTATGGGGACACGCAGCGCTGCAATGGGTGGGGGGGCGCATGCGGGCGGTAGAACTGGGACCCTTGGTGGAGCTCCGTATGGGGCCACGCGACGTGTGAGGGGTGTGCCGACATGGTAGACTGATGCCGAAAGCAGAGGCAGGGAGGGAAGAAGGGAGGAGGGTGAAGAGGAGGAGAGAAACGCGGGGCGCTGTCTCTTGAAAACGAGGACCCAACACCACAGGATGGTTGGGACAAATATCCCAAGTGTGATTGGCTGGCCCTCCGAACTTAGGTCCCCTCCCAAAGGATAGGGGTACTTCTCTTGCTCAACTCTGGACTCAGCTCGAAAATCTGGCAAGGATGGACCCCTGGACGGATCGGGAGACCAGTTTTGTGCGGATCCTGGCCCCTCCTCTTTCGGAGGAAAATGTATGCCGACTCCGATGCCATCCCGTCGGTTTCGCCTTCTTGGGCTTCCTGGGCGGCCCTCGTCGCCAAGGCTTGATTCTCCCCGCGATCCTGGTCAGAACGCGCCCATGGAGAGCTCTGGGTATTGATATCCTTGCGTTTTGCAGGATCTTCGACACAGGCAAGAAGAAGATTCCGTGCGAGGAGTTCCCCTGCGCGGCGCACATGGTCTGCGATGAGATGCAGCAGCTCACCTCGGAGTCACTCGAGGCGGCCCGCATCGCCACCAACAAGTACATGTCCACGAACGCGGGCAAGGACTTCTACCACATTAAGGTGCGCCCCCATCCGTTCCACGTGCTCCGCATCAACAAGACGCTGTCGTGCGCAGGCGCCGACCGCCTGTCGACCGGCATGCGCGGGGCGTTCGGCAAACCTTACGGTACAGCGGCGCGCGTGAGGATCGGCCAGGTGCTCCTCTCGGTCCGTACCAAAGAGGAGAAGCTGCCCATTGCGGTGGAGGCGCTCCGCCTCTCCAAGTTCAAGTTCGCCGGCCGCCAGAAGATCCACGTCTCCAGTTACTACGGCGCTGACAGAGACGACGACGACGACGACGACGACGACGACGACGACGACGACGACGACGACGACGACGACGACGACGACGACGACGGCCACGACGGCCACGACGGCGACGACGGCGACGGCGACGGCGACGGCGTTGGCGACGGTGACATTCGACGGCGAAGGCGAAGGCGACGGCGACGGTGACATTCGACGGCGAAGGCGACGGCGACGGTGACGGCGTCGGCGACGACGACGACGACCACCACCACAGAGACGACAACGACGACAACGAAGACGAAGGCTTCACCAAGTTCACCAAGGAAGACTACGCGAAGTGGAAGGCGATGGGCCGCCTGAGGCCCAACGGCGTGGACGTGCAGTGGCTCTCGAGTCGCGGTCCCCTGTGGCGCCTCATCGGCAGGAGCTGAACCGCATAGCCGCCCGCCCGGCGCTGCGGACTGAAGAGGAGCAGATCGGCACGAGCATGAACAAACACCTTTGGCGGAGGTCGAGGTCCGTTCTTGGATCGGCGTCTGGGCCCCCTCGGCTACAGTGAGCGGCTTGAGTAAGGAACCCTTTTCGTTGGGGAGGGGCTCCGTGTTCCTTAATTGTTTCGCAGCTTGCCTTAGGTTCTCCTTAGGTTTTCGATACGAATTCGAAGTTTAACTTATGGAAACAGGGGCCTCGTTCCTTATTTAGGGTTCCTTAGGTCAAGGCCCCGACTGTACGCCTCCGGTGCCTCCCCTGGCGCGCTGCGCGCGCCCTCGGAGGAGGGCACAGCGCCGATCCAGGAAGGCCGTGCGGGCCTCCGAGAGGTTGCTGTTGTGTTCGTGCCGGTGGCTCCTCCCCCCGCCAAGCGAGGGCGCCGCCGCGCGAGGGCGGACCCGAGGCTCTCAGCGCGCCCGCGGCCCTCGGCGCGCAGAAGGGGGTGTGCCAGGGCGAGGTCGCGGGGGGTGGCGGCACTCCAAGAAGGCAGGCTCGAGCAAAGAGGCTGCTGGGCGCTCCTGGGCCTCCTCTGGGGCGCCCCTGCAGGGTTCCTGCCGACGATCCGAGCGCTCCGAGTCGGTACCGAATCCGGTCGGCCCGAACCGATTCGATCCCGACGCTCTGGCGATCTGATGCGGCCCGGTGCCTGCGCGGCGCTGCTGCTGTGCCTCGTGGCGCGGCCGGCTCGACTCGATCCCGGCCCCGTGCCGCTGCGGCGCCCACTCCGACGCGCGTGCCGATCCGACCCGGTGCTCGAGGCGATGGGTTGCCATCGAAGCTGTGGCCCGAACGTTCACCACTCAAACGACGCGAAGATCGGGACAAAATCGGATCGGGGTAACTCGAAATCTCTGAGAATCGGCGGGTTTGGAGGATGTCTTGGGCGCCGCGGCCGCTCCAGAGCGTTCCGGAACGCTCTGAGAGCGCTCCGGAACGCTCTGGAGCGATTTATCCCGATCCTAGCCCTGTTTTAACCACGCGACCTCTGGAAACCAGTTCAGAGGGGGGACCGGGTGGAGCTATAGGACGGGGGCCAAATCCGTTAACCCATGGCCTTCCGGAGCGTCTGGAACGCTCTCGGAGCATGCCCGAACGCTCTCGGAAGGCCGCGGCGCCCGATGCATCTCCCACAGCCGAGGGATCTCAGAGATCCTCGCTCGATCGTCCTCCGGATGTTGTCCTCGTCCTGGCTTCGTCTGACGCCCGGGGAGCAGTTCGGGGGTGGGGGGCCCTCGGACGTACCACGGAGATGCGAGAAGCCAGCATACACCTCAGGCGATGCTTAAGAAAACTTAAGTTTTCGTCCATAGTCTCGATTATTCTTAACTTTTCAATGTAACTCCCAAGATTTTGATAGAAGTTCTGGGTTTTGTTCAAGTCCTGAGACCATGAAATTCTTAACCCATGATTTCTTAAGCATTTCGCAGGGTGTACGTTACAGTCAAAAACCCTAATAAGGACGCGCGACTTTGCTCAGGGTATCCTTGCGTCCTTGCTCTTCCTTGCTCTTGCGTCCTTGAGGTGTTCGTCGTCCGCCGCCCCAAAGATCCCAGCTTCGGCCTCCAAGGGTCTTGCGTCCTTACCGCGCGTCCTTATTCGGGCTTTTGATTGTCACACAAGACTGCACACCGGTCGTTGAAAGTAGGTATTTTTGGGTTCCCAGGTCCCGATCTATTTCAGGCGCCTTCCTACTGCAATAATCGGCACGCTTGTGCTGTGTGTTGTTATTATTCTCTGGGGGGGGGCCTGGACCCAATCTCTACTATATCCGCCTTCCTGCTTCCTGTTTCCACCTGCGTCTTCCGACCGACGTGTACTTCTTGCAGGAAACTTGGCTTCAACTTGGCATCGCTCGGACGTGTGCGTTTTTTCTTCGGCGAGGACCATCGAGGAGCACCCTTGATCATTTGGCGAAAAAACCACGCACGAAACCAAAAAAAAGCACAGGAAATGGACGTCCGAGCGACGGCCAGTAGGGGTCCATGCGTCCAGGGGGCATGCAGCCGTGTGGGTACCGTCGGCCCGGATCAGTAGGTCGACCCTGCCAAATCAAGGGAACTCTCGTGTCCGGTGTCTCGCGCCCCGTGCCTCTTACATTCCTGTGGCAATGTGGCCCTCGGAAGGGTCTTGTGTCCCCTCGCGTGTCCTGTCCAATCAAGGCCGGCTGTGCTGAAGAGCCACGACGTCGAAAGCTCTGCTGCCCTCACGGAGCCTTCTCAGAAGCTTTCGACCCCTTTTCGAGACTGCGCCTGCCTGCTTGGAAGGTCGCTCGCCCCTCAGACATGCGACGTCCTGATGTTGTTCCGGGTGGCGTCCCCAGAAGTCCAGACCCTTCCCCCGGGGCCGGTTTTTCATCCCGAATCATTGTTTGACGGTCCCGAGGCCCAGCGAGGGAATCCCCGAGGCCTAAATCGGCCAAAAACCTCCCGTCCTGATTTGTTTCATGACACGATCATGTCTGGGCCCCCTTCCCCCCCACCACACCCCCTTCTGGCGCGCCGCCAGACACTGGGCCAGGCTGGAGACTACGGGAAAACAAGTGAGGAGCACGGTGGGGAGGCAGGGCACACAGGGGACCAATGGGTGATCGAGGGTTCCTGGCTTCGGCTCCCTCTGCTTCGAGGTCGCTGTTGTACCCTGGCATCCCCAGAGATCCAACGCACTGAAGAATCAAGACGTAGGTTGTCTGCCATTTTCGACCTCCAGAGGCCCTCGCTGGGCCCCGGGACCGTCAACAAATCGGCTCGGGATGAAGAGCCGGGCCCTGGGGAGAGGGTCGGGACTTCCCGGGACCCCGCATTGAAAAAATGCATGGCATCGGATCTCTCCGGGGGCGGCAAAGAGGGGGGTGATGACTAGGGGGGGGGATATCATGGCGTCGGCCATGATTTTTTCCCAGATTTCATGGCGCCTCTTCCCTGGCCCCCCCGCTTGGCCGCGCACATGCCGCCGGTCACCCCCCCCTCTTGGACACCCCCCTCTTGACCGCTCCCGATCTCTGGGATTGGAGCAATTTAGAGCAGGGGGTTGTGGTGTTGGTCATTGCGTAGGGGAAGCAGGCCCCGACTATGACGACGACGACGACGACGACGACGACGACGACGACGACGACGACGACGACGACACATTTGAGGCGCGTTCATGTGCCAGCGAAAAGGGGGCTTTCCGCCCGAGAGGAGACAAAGGCGGAGGAGGAGGAGGAGGAGGAGGAGGAGCAGGATGACCAGGAGGAGCAGGGTCGAAACTAATTGCCACAGCCCCTAGCCAGCACAGCAGCCAGCCCAACCAGCCCAACCACCCAACCCACAAACCAACCAAGCATCCCAATCAGCCCCACCCGCCACCACACCAATCCGCCAACCCTCGCCGCCTGCCCTCCGTCACTGCTGACGGGGGGGGAAAGTGTTCCTTACGAGCACGAACATGACTGTGAACCGCCCTCCGGGGACCAGGCTGGCAGCCGGCAGGGGCCAAATCGCACCACACCGTGGTCGACCGGCCTCCCATGCGGGCGTCCCGAGCACGGCCGGCGGGGTGCAGATCGCGCCGCATCGCGGAGAATCGGCCTCCGGTCCGGGGCGGTCGTTCCGAGCACGGTCAGGGGGGGGCACATCGCACCGTACTGTAGGGACCCGGCCTCCCTGACGGGCGCCCCGAACACGTGGGGGGAAACTGGCACCGTACCGTTGAGAACCGACCTCCCGGGCGGGCGCCCCCAGCACGGCCGTTGGGCCTCAGTGCGATACTGTCAGAAACCGAGTTGCCCCAGCCAGCACCAGCGAGCCCGACAAGCTCAACCAGCCCAACCAGCCCGCCCGCAAACTTGCCAAGCAGCCCATCTCGAGCAGTGGCGAAGCGTCCTGGCATGCCTAAAGGCCCACCACGGAGTGTTCTAAGAACCTTTTGTGGTTCGCACGAAATGTTTTAGGAATGCCAGGACGGTCGGTCCCTGCTGAACCGGCCCGCCACCATGCCAACCCGCCTGCCCCCGCCGTCTGCCCTTCGTCACCACGGGCGCCCCGCGGAGCAGGGGCGCGGGTGGCGGAGGGGGGAGCCCAGCGGGGAGCGGGAAGCGGGGAGCGGAGCGGGGTGTTCGGGGCGGTCGCGAGCTGTGGCGCTCGGAGGCGCTCGGAGGCTGAGGAAAGAAGGGGGAGGAGGAGGAGGAGGAGGAGGAGGAGGAGGAGGAGGAGGAGGAGGAGGAGGGGGACGAGGGGGAGGAGGGAGGAGTAGGAGGAGGAGGAGGAGGCCAAGGAGAAGGATCAAAGGATCAGAAGCAGGAGCAGGGGCATGCGGAAGACTACGTGGGCGAGAAGAAGAAGAAGCAGGTGCATGCGGAGACTAGTGGGATACATAAACACACATACATGCATTATATATATGTATATATATATACATATATATATATATTATATATATATATATATATATCACAGCAAGCGGAGGACAGGCGGGACAAAAGAAGCAAGGCGGAGGATGGGGGAGGACGCGAGAGGGAAAGCAGCAGACATCACAGCGTTCCAAACGTTAAGTTTGAACACATTGGGCTCTAAGCCCGCGAGGGGCGTTACACTGGTACTGGGGAGAGGGTCCGACGGAGGCCTCCTCCCCGCCTTCCTTCCCGCGATGGGGGCGGACAAGAAAAGCGAGGTGGCGTTTTCTCGTTTTCCTCCTCATCATCATCAACAACATCAACAACATCATCATCATCATCAGCAGCAGCAGCAGCATCATCATATTTCTAGTTCTTCCCCTATCATGATCCTCGTTGTTCTCCTCCTCGTGCTCCTCCTTCTATCCCCCTCCCATCCAGTTGTCTGTTCGTCCTTCTGCTCTCCATTGTCCTGTCCATGCTCTCGGGAGGTCCTCACAGGTGCCAGAGGCCTCCCAAATCGTTTAAACCACATCCGAGGAGTTGGACCCGCGAGCTTCGATCCCAGATCTTCAAAACCAATGGCAATGGTTAACAAGTTCGTTCTCAAAGCAATGGCAGCAGAATTCGGAGCAGTCGGCTTTTTTCTCAAGCAGAGTGCTGGCTCACCTGAAAGATCTGGATTTCGCGGCCAATTGAGTGACACGCGGATCGATGAAGCATGCAAGAGCAGCGGCAAGATATTTCGAGTGCGGGAGATGACGAGGGACACAGCCACGCCACACCTTGTGATGGCACCAGCGTTCATCCGTCGCACTCATGGCTTGCGCTGCCCGCTGAACTCGCCCAAACTCCTCGATCCCATCGCCGCCGCCATAGGGGATCGGCCTAGCCTGCCTGGGGACCGACCCAGTGAATCGTCCCAGGGAATCACGCCGGATCGGCGAGTGCTGGCTGGAGCGGCCGGGGATGCAGCGTAAAAGGGTCCCGGGCCGCGGCCAGCGGAACCTGGCCCCGACTCCCCAGGACTTGGTGTTTTTGTTCGCATCGTGGCTCCCCTGAGGTCTGGACCCTTCCCCTGGGGCTGGTTCTTTCATCCGGGGTGGTTTTTGGACTGCGGCACTGCAGGCCGAACAGCCTCCGTCGTCATGTTCTTCGCTCAGCAGCGAGCGAGTGGGGGTAACTGGTGAGAGGGAGGAGGCCTTCCCAGAAGGCGGCGGGACTTCTCAGAAGCCCTCGCGCCCTCTGCAAAGTGCACTGCGTCTTCGGGGAAGGCCCCGGAAGCTTCTCAGAAGGCTGGGGGGCTTCCGAGCCTTCTGTCCCTTCTCAGTTTCCCCCTTGGGCCCGCCGCCGATTCGAGGGGAACGAACAATGACATGAACACAAAAACTCGGAGGTCCGCGCGGGTTTCTCGGATCCCACGCGGACCTCCGAGTTTTTATGCTCGTGTCACTTGTCGTTCCCCTAGATTCAAGTCGGGCCTGTCCCTCTAGAGGGGGAGTATTCAAAAATAGTCAAAAAATAGGCAGAGGACGACTTCTTGGGCATGTTCGAGCATTTCTGGAGTATTTTGTAACTTTTTTTTAGATTTCTCGCCCAAGCTCCTCCGGTAATTAGGGGGACAGGCCCGACCTGAACCTCGATTCGGGCCGCGAGGATGTCTGATCAGGACGGCGCGCGCGGAGGAGGAGGAGGGAGGAGGAGGAGGAGGAGGAGGAGGAGGAGGAGGAGGAGGAGGAGGAGGAGGAGGACAGGAGGAGGACAGGAGGAGGACAGGAGGAGGGAGGCGTAGGCGGAGGAGGAGGAGGAGGGAGGAGGAGGGAGGAGGAGGGAGGAAGAGTTGGAGTTGGAGCTGGAGCTGGAGCTGGAGGAGGAGGAGGAGGAGGAGGGGCCCCCCCGCCGCGCCAGGGGATCGGCCCGCGGCCCTCGCCAGCGCGCCCCGGCGGCCGCCGGCGCGGCCGCGCCATGCCGGCCGAGGAGCCGAGGCGCGGCGCGCCACGGCGGCGTCGCCGTCGCCGTCGCCGGCGCCGTCGGTCTCGTCCTTGTGGAGGACGAGCAATGCTTGGCATCGCTCGGACGTGTGCGTTTTTCCTCGGCGAGGACCATCGAGGAGCATCCCTGATCATTTGGCGAAACAGTCACGCACGACACCGAAGAAAACACAGGGAATGGACGTCCGAGCGATGGCCAGAATGGAGAGGAAGTATGTTGCCAAGTAAGTTCCGGATGTCTAAGACATGTCTTTAACATTGAAGATTTTTTTTAAAAAAAAAAAAAAAAAAAAAAAAACATGTTTAAAACATGCTCCTTCGTTCTAAACACATGTAAGATTCGAGGAAGCAGGACGCCAAGTTGTGGAGGACGATCCAATGGAGAGGAAGCATGTTGCCAAGTAGTTTCCAGATGTCTGAAAAATGTCTTTCACATGCAAAAAATGTTTAAAACATGTTCAGGACATGCTCCTACGTTTTCAAACACGTGTACAATTCGATTGTACGACTGTTAGAGTGTCCATTGCCGTGGCATCCACAAGTCTTGTCCCGCTACAGGAGGAATATTCAAAAACAGTCAAACAAGTTTGGGGACTATCTTTGGACTGTTTTGGGGTATTGCTTGATTCTTGTTTGACTATGTTTAACTTTTCGTCCAAGATCCGCCTGTAGGAGGACACGCCCGACCGAACTAATCGTGGCCGTGAAACGTTCACCATTCTTGCACATTCGCTTCTTCCACGCAGCACATGAAGCCGTACCATCCTTGCGCTGTGACTCATTATTTAGGTTGTTATGGTTGCGTTCGAGCCGGTGCATCTCGATGTTCTCGACGGTTCCGGCACGAAGCCCTTCGTGCGTCTCGTTTTGGTCGTTGGGCCTCATCATGTTTTACTCGTGCATGGGGGAGGGGGGAAGGCTTCATTTCGGAAGAGCCCCTGCTTCTCAGAGGGCGCGGGCCTTGTCTGCGGATGTAGGGTTAAGTCGGGCCTGTCCCTCTACAGGAGGTGTATTCAAAAATAGTCTGACTTTTTTTTGTCCATGTTGGACTATTTAAAAAAATGTTCAATGTGTCCTCCAAAATCCCCCTTTAGGGGGACAGGCCCGACCTGAGTGTAGGGGCCGGCACCTGCAGTGAGAAGCAGCCTCTCTCGAAGGAGCCGCCCGCCCTCCCCCTGCCCCCCCCTGGTGCGCGCCGCCAGGAGGAAGTGCTCTGGAGGTTGGCAGGCCCCCCGCTCACCGAGCGCGGTCCACTGCTCGCAAAGTGCCTTCTCGCAAACGTCCAGAAAGCAAAAACCATATGCCTGCCTTTGTTTAATATATATATATATATATATATATATATATATATAATAAATATGTGTATGTACATATGTATATATACATTTATACATATAAACATATATACACATATGTGTACATATATAGTCAGGTGTATACATACATGTATATATATACGTATGTATACATATATGTATATATATGTATACATGTGTAGAATGTGCGTGTATATCTAGATAATATACATATGCGTGTGTGCGTATCGGAAGAATCCGCTGCGGTGGATCCAGGCAATCAATTAGCGAGCAGCTACTCTGCGAGTCGTGGAGCGCGCTTGCCCCCCCACCCCGAACAGGCAGGCTGGCGAGCTGCCCTTTTTTTCGTCCGCCCTCACGGCAGCGCCGCGGCCGTGCACTTGTGCGGGCCTGCGCCCGCCGGGTCTGGCCCGGGGCCGTTTTTGTTTTGCGCCGGGGCGCGCTCTGCCGCAGGAGCGGCGCAGCACGACTGGCTCGACGGTGCCATGTGCAGCGGCGAAGCGTCCCGGCTTGCCTACGGTCGGCCCGGATCGGGAGCCTCGAGACGGGGGCCAGTGCAGACAGGGGTCAGCCAGGGCGCCAGATCCTGCAGGATCCCGCGAAGACCCCCTCTGCCTGACCCGGGTGAGCGAGCCGCTCGTGGCCGCGAGGCGGCCGCGCATATTGGCTGACCCAGGCTTGCGAAGACCTGCGTTGATTTGTTTGTTCCTGCATTGCAGTTTTTGGTTTCCTGCTGACCCGGGTCTGGATTGACCCGGGTCAGGAGATCCCCGACCGCGTCAGTAGGTCGACCCTGCCAATGAAGGGTACTCTTGTGTCCTGTGTCTCGCGACCCATGCCACTTACATTCCTGTGGCAATGTGGCCCTCGGAAGGGTCTTGTGTCCTCTCGCGTGTCCTGTCCAACCAAGTCCGACTGTATTGGCCCACCATGCAATGTTCTAAGAACCCTCTGTGGTTTCAACGACATGTTCTCAGAGCGTTTTTGGTTGGCCCTGTCTTGTTCTAACACATCGGGATTCTCTTATAAGAACATTGTTTCTGTGCTTAGAACAGGTGAGGGGTTCTAAGAGTATTTCGTGGTAGGCCTATAGGATCGGGGGTTGACAGAACTCCCAACAGTGACACGTCGATTAGTGAATTGTCCTTTTCCGGTTCCCGAGAGGGCGCCGCGGCCGTTATTTTCCAGGCTCGCGCCCGCCAGGTTTGGGCCTCAGGTCGTTTTACTAAAGGGAGGTCTGTCCATCCCTGATAGGACTGCCCGGACGGCCAGTCCCTGCTCAAAAAACGGGATCGGCTGTGCCGGCACTCGCGCATAAGCTGCCCGCGCACGGTCGCGCGCGAGTGCCTTGAATTCCGGTGAAGTGTGCCGCGCTCTCGGCCCGCGCAGGCTGCGGCGGGAGGTCGCGTCATGCCGTCTCGCGTAGGACCCGTGTCTGATCGTTGCTCACATGGGGTCTCTGTCCACCCTCGAATTCGACTACAGCAGGGGTCTTGAAAAAGGAACCCTTTTCTTTGGGGAGGGGCTCCGCGTTCCGTAAGTGTTTCACAGCTTGGCTCAGGTTTCCCTTCTGTCTTCGATGGGAAACCGAAGTTTAACCTATGGGAAGAAGGGGCCTCGTTCCTTATTTAGGGTTCCTTAGGTCAACGCCCCGACTGTACCCGTGAGAGTGAGCATTCGACAGAGTGACCTTCGGTGCGGGTCCACTCAGATCCCCCGCTCGCCAGCTGCGATGCGGCAGTAGCGTCTGGCGCGCTTGTGATTTGGTACCCCCGCGGCTCCCAAAACAGCCGCGCACCAAAGGTCACTCCTTGTCGGCGGCGGGCGAGGGGGGGAGTGAGAAGGAGAAGGCCTTCTCAGAAGGCGGCGGGGCTTTCTGTGTCTTCGGGGCGGGCTTAGAAAACTTCTCAGAAGGTTGGGGGCGTCCGAGCCTTCTGAGAAGGCTCACTTCCCCCCCGGGGCCCGCCGACGATCGATCCCTCGAGCCCGCGATTCTCGAGCCTGGATCCTCTTCGAACCTCGTTCCTCTTAAATGTTGGCATCGCTCGGACGCGTGCATTTTTTTCTCGACGAGGACCATCCTGCACCATCGAGGAAAAAAAACGCACGATACCGAAACATGCACGGGAAATGGACGGCCGAGCGATGGCGAGAGATCCTCGTCGAGCCCCGATCCTCCTCGACCTTCGAACCTCGCAGGCTGGTCTTCATAAGGGAGAGGTAGGTCGGCGACGGACGGGAACGGGGCTGCTGGGCCCGCAGACGATCCCAGCTCCTCACCAGGGAAGCAAGAGCATCTAAGTGCAAGCACCGCTTGGGGGATCAAACATGTATACGTATATATTTGTATACATACATGTATGTTTACATACATATATATATATGTATGTAGATATAGATGTGTTTATTTGTGTACGTATGCATACAATGATATACATCTGTCTCTACACGTTGCGTTGGGCCGCAGAACTCTTGCCGTTCTCCGATGCTTCCAGGGCTCGCATTGCCTCCGGAGGCCCAGAACCTAGAAAAACCAGCCGTCGTGATGTGGCAGTGACGCTGGAGAGATCTTGAGAGCAATCTGGCACCAGGCCTCCCAGGAGACGCCACCGACCCACCTGAGAACATAGTGCACCCCCCCCCCTGCCCCCAAGAGCCTGCCGAGACGCCCCAAAGCGCCCCAGACCATCCTCCCCGAAAGAATCGAGTCTCTGTCGCCGACGACGACGACGACAACGAGTGCAGAATTTCTTGTCCAGCTGGTTGTGACAACGAGATTTGCAATGTTTTGGAGATGGTCGAACGCGAATTCATCTTCCTGGCATACGCCAGTGAGGATTTCGCGTGCTCGGCGCGGAGGTGTGGCTGCACTTGTTATGCAACCGCTCATAGGAGCCTTCGTCTTATGTCATACCTTTCTGTTTTTACAGAGTCCGTGTCCATTTCCGTACCACTTCCGCGTCGCTTGCGTGCCTCCGCGGCAGTTGTGCTCTGATGGCGCTAGGCCCACGGAGGACGTTGAGCGCATTCGGACGGAAGCGAAACGAAAGAGGAACGAAAGCAAACGCCTGGGTGCAACGCGAAGGATTCCATGAGCGGCTGCACAACACCCGCATTATTTTCCCTGAGCCTGTCCGAAGCGCCATCGTGCTCGCGCGCGCGCCTGTCGCCCATCCTTCGGTCGCCCCCTGCGGCGACGTCTGGGAAGCGGAATCCACGATGCCAGAGCCTGCCGGGGATAATTAAGGAGGACGAGGAAGACGACGACGGAGACGACGGAGCTTGCGTGGAGCCTGCCCCCCAAAGGCAGCAGCGCCCCGCGCGGCGGCCGCGCGGCTGCCGCGGCCGCAAGCCCGCGCGACCAGAGGCAGGCCTCGACGGCCCCTAGCAAGCCGCCGACGCGGAAGGCGCCAGCGAGGGGATCGACGTCTTCTCTTAGCTCTCCCTTCCTTCCTGCTTTCCTCCCTGCCTTCCCCTCCTTTCCTCCTTTCCCCTCCCCACCGTACCTCCGTCCTCCTCCCTGCTCCCTCCTCCCTCCCTCCTCCCTCCCTCCTCCTCCGTCCTCCCTCCCTCATCCGTCCTCCCTGCTCCCTCCTCCCTCCCTCCTCCTTCTCCTCCTCCTTCCTACCCCGCCCTTGCCCTCGGGCAGGGTCGTGCACCCCGTCCTTACCCAAGCTTTTGGGGAGAGAAGGGTCACCCACGGATCGGCACACCGTCTGCTGTCATACTGCGTCCGACCGACATCCTTCTCCCTCCCTCCCTCCTCCTCCCTCTCCTCCTCTTCCCCCCTCATCCTCCTCCTCTCCTCCTCCTCCTCCTCCTCCTCCTCCCTCCTCCTCCTCCTCTCCTCCTCCTCTCCTCCTCCTCCTCCTCCCTCCTCCTCCTCCTCCTCCTCCTCCTCCTCCTCCTCCTCCTCCTCCTCTCCTCCTCCTCCTCCTCCTCCTCCCTCCTCCTCCTCCTCCTCCTCCCTCCTCCTCGTCCTCCTCCTCGTCCTCCTCCTCCTCCTCCTCCTCTTCCTATTCCTCTCTCCTCTTCGTCCTCCTCCTGCATCGGCGCGTAGACTTTTGCCATGTTGGCCCGAGCAGCAGAGGCAGCGCTCCACTGCATCTGGGCGGGCAGCTCTCTGAAGCGGGCAGGCCGAGTTTCGTGCCCAGGCGGGCACTTTCCAATTCACTCACTGCTGGCACTTCTTTCTGCGCAGCCCCATTCGCATTACACCAGTTGATCCCGCCATGTCGCCAGGCATTCCCCCGAGAATGCTGGACCCAGTGCGATGGAGGTCTACGTCGCCGAGGTACAAGAACTCGCCGGTTGATCCAGACCAGTGGCCTGAGGACCCACGCATGAAGGTACGTCGCCCGACGACATCAGGACGACCATGGCTACGATGACCGGCGCGGCCGAGATGTTCTCCAGCATCTTAGAGCAGCAGGGATGGATCAACGACCTTGGTCAGCTGATGATGAAGGTCGAGGAGGAAGCTTGAACTATCGAGGAGGCAAGCAATATGGTCATACACGATATAGATTGGAAGCATGCTGTTCAGGTGGGAGTTCTCGAGGAGAGGACGGCGACTACGGCTGCGCAGGTAGCGGCACTGAAGCAGGTCAACTCTCAGTCGGTGGCGGGCTCGTAGCAATCTTAATCGTGGGAGATCAGGCAGGAGTGAGTAAAATCATTGTCGGATGTGGTTTGCTGGTTTCCGCGAACAGTTTTGGCCCATACTATTCAGTGCCACGCCGTTGCCAAATTTGCGAGACACGTTCTCGATTCCACTGCTTCCATGTCTATGACGCACAACTTCGCGACTGCCCACACTAAATCGTTCCGCACGCATGATTACGCCATAGACGTCGTGGCAAGGGTGAGAGGATTGGGCGCGAATTGGCACGACCCGAACGCTAACGCAGAGGTCGACCTCGAGATCTGGATGGACCCCCCGACCGAGATCTGCAGGGCCAGCCGCATTCTAGGAGCATTGTGGTCCAGCTTGGTAGACACTGCGCGTTCTGCAGGCAAGTGGAATCCAGAGGACACTCGGGTCACGGGGCTTTCGCGGCAAACAGTGGCTCGCCGTTCCGAATTTGGAAGTCAAGGCGCTCTTCGTTGTCACGGGCGTTAAGTAGAACGCTTTGGACACCCAGCACAATGTGAACACGTTGAAGACGCTTGGCTTCACAGGCGGTTCCGCCCAGGCGACCGTGGAGGCGATCTTGCTTTCGGACGCGCGCGTGCCGTCTCGGCACGCATGCAAAGACGTTGATGACGAAGAAGAGCATGGAGGCCTTCGTGATGTCTCTGATGTGCCTCCTCACGTGGAGGGGGCATCGATGTCATCATCAAGAGGCGAAGATGGGGCGCATGTGCGTGACGCGCTAGTTGCAGCGGTTTATGGAGTGAGCGTTTCCGCTCAGTCCTGCGTTCGTGGTTGGCGCCGCGCGTCGCCTCCTCCTTGGCAGAGACAGCGCGTTCAGTTTCATTCGTCCTGTCCTTCGAGTTCCAGATCCCCTCCCTGTTCTTCGCAGAGTTGTTGTGGGCCCATTTCTGTTGCATCCCGTTTCTCGCGCTCGTCCAGCCGATATGTTTCAGCGATCCTGCTTGGGGCGTTCCTCGCCTGCTGCGCGGCTGCCGCCCCTGTGCGCCTGCTGCTCGACTTCCAGTTGCACCGCGGAACGCAGGGCCCCTCTTCGGCGCGCTGCATGCCCCTCGGCGCACAGATGAGCAACTCTAAGGTCGTTAGCAAAGCTGGCTCCACATCATGATCCAGCCTGTCTCCGGGAAGCTCGTGGGGCATTGGAACCGACTGTTGCGATGGGGCGGAGATGTTCAAGCTCGCAGGTTCCGCCACCTTTCTCGGCAACCCTCGCAGCGGCGGGCGCCCCATCCTCATCGCGCCCCGGATTCCCAGCGCGCTGCCGCGCGTTTCTCACCGCGCCCTTTCCGCGTGGGCGCGCGCGCGCTGTCGCGCTCCACGGTGCAGTCGGGGCCCTGAAGAAGGAGCCCTTTTCGTTGGGGAGGGACTCCGTGTTCCTTGATTGCTTCACAGTGTGCCTTGGGTTTTCTTTGTTGGGTTTTCCATTGGAAATCGGAGTTCAACTTGTGGGAAAAAGGGGCCCGTTCCTTATTTATCGTTCCTTAGGTCAACGCCCCGACTGTAGCCCGCTCGTTGCATTTGATGAACATTCGCAGCGATCCTGCTTGTTGGATTCGTGCATGGGAAGAACAATTCTTCGCGCGGCGCCCTTCGACGGTCGCGCGCGCGCTCTCACGCGGGCAACTGTCACTTGCGCGCCCTTGGCGAGCGCAGTTGCAAAAAGTTGCTGGGCGGACGGTTCGGCCGACGCACGGCCGCGCCGAGCGCGCCCGCGAACGGCGCCCGCGCGTCGTCGAGGACGAGCAAGTGCAGTCCACCAGCCTTTACAAGGGCGGCGATGGAGATTCGACGGCGGTGCCCTTCGCAGTGCTGGATTGGATATGCGCTATGCGCGCCGCTGCTGCCGTTCTGGATATTGCGCCTAACTCTGGGGCTCTTGGACGCGCGGCCCGCCCCGACGCGCACTGCGACGACGACGTCCTTGTTTCTGCTGCGGTGGGCCCTCGGGCTCTCAAGGGGCGCCCCTCGGAGCCCGCCCTGGGTCGCCGCGCGCTCGCTGTCCCCCGAGACCCCCCCGCGGCGCCGCGGAGGGGCACCGGGCCCCCGCGATCTCACACAAGCCCCCCGCGCGGAGGTTTCTCGAGCTGCGACCCAGACCGCGGCCAGGAGTGTGGAGGAGCAGTTCGGGGAGCAGGGCGGGTCGCCCACTCGGGAGTGCATCGCGCGGTCTCTGGCGGCCACGGGAGCCGGGGGCGCTGGCCGGGCCTCCTCTTCGCCGCGCCCCGCGCGCCCACCCGCGCCCGCGCGCCATCTTTGACGATCGCTGCGTGCGCATCAGCTACCGATGGGTTTCTTCACCCACCTCGTCACCTTGAGAGGGCATGGATTACCGAAGGTCAGAACGAGGACGAAAGAAGCAACCACATCAAGACACAGTATATACATTGCCTGTGACTTACGGCGCGGCCTGGAGCGTTTCTGCTGCCCGATTTTCGCTACGGGATTTCTTTGGTTCGCTCGGAGAGCCAATCTTTTGCCGTCGAGAAGGAGCTCTGGCTGCCCACTGGGGCACCGCGCATGCTGCAGGCCCTGTCGACCAGCGCATGCTCGGTGATTTTTGTTTAAACATTCTCGAAGGGCCTCAGAGCCACTAGTATGGAAGCTGGAGGAGGAGGAGGAGGAGAAGGAGGAGGAGGAGTCTCGGGCCATGGCATCCAAGACTCTAGACAGCTCCCCATGGCCCGACGGGATACGTCACGGCGGGCGGAATGGGCTTGGGAAATTGGGTTTGGCGTCGCTGAACCGCACGCGAGCATATCCTACGGAAGGGCGCGCGCCGCGAGGATCGCACCCACGGGCTCGGCATTTATCTGGCCAGCGGGGTGGGAGAGGGTGACTCGCTGCTCGTCGCTCGCCAGCCGGCTGCAATTCGGCCTCTCACCATCTCCAACACTGCGCTCGAGCTCGCGTCACTTGCTTTGAGTCGGCCGCTGAGTTGATCATGTATCACGACCTGCGTTTGCGAGCAGACGGGGGTCATTCCTGGCCGAAGCACGATGGATTACATACTGGAGCGAGAACACCGTGCTGTACATTCTCACGTGCAACGTTACGCTCGTCGGCGAGGGACTGTTTCGTGCGATGTTGCCGCGGCCCTTCGCGGCTCTGCTGCTCGACTCTATGATCGCACCTTGCGCTTCAGAGGTTACGTGCACGCAGCGACATGTATTTCGCGGTATCCGTTTTCTGTATCAGAAAGTGTGCGTTTCGGTTTAGTATTGAATTCTGTGTCGTGGAATCAGGCGAGGCTAACCTGTTAATTGTTTTCTTTTGATGCTTGCAATCAGCTCGATCTTGCGCGATATCTGCCTGCTGCTCCCCAGGCCATGTCGTTGCGCTGGGGCGTCTGCAGACGGCGTGGGCATGTCTCCCGGGGGGCGGTTGCCACTTCCCAGCTGAGTTCCCAGGTGCGCTTGGAGGCGGGGCCAGGGCTCGGACTCTACAGCAACCTTGATGAACATAAAAAGCGGTTCATTTCTCTGCAAATCTGGCTTGTCTAAACTTATCCAAAGGCTGCCGACCTGGCGTGTCTAAGCTTATCCAAAGGCTGCCTCTTCTGCCGCCGACCTCAAATAAGTGTTTGGAGTCTGGCTTTCTCGGGTCTCACTGCCCTTGTTCGGGTGCCTGGACAAACAGGACCAGGTGGGCAAGGACGAAGGTGGTCACGAGGCAGAAGACGAGTACCAGGGCGAGGAGGACGGGGAGGAGGATGACGACAAGGACGAGAGGGAAGAGGAGAGGCCTTGGGGTCCGTTGGGGGGCGGTGCGGGGTGTCTTTTTGCGATATTTGGCCTCGTCGGAGACTCCTTTCTGGGCTTCTTTTGGATTATTCTGAGACTTTTGAGCTTCAATGGAGGCCTCATGTGCCCGTCTTGGGGACTCCTCGGCAACGGCTGGATTTCTTTTGGGCGCAGGCCTGTATCGCGGGGTCGAAATCGATTCCAAGCCTGGAATTGTCGGGTGGCGGGCCCGAAGATCAGAGGTTCTTGGCGGGGAAGGTGCCGGGGCAAGGGGGGGGGTCAGGGTGGGGGTCGGGGTCGGCTCCAGGCCAGGAATTGTCGTGTTGGGACCCCCGAGAACAGAGGGCTTGGGCGGGCACGATGCCAGAGCACGGAGGGGGTCAGGGCAGAAGGTCGGGGTCGATTCCAGGCTAGGAGTGGTCGGTTCGGGGCCACAAGATCCATGGTTTTGGGCAGGGAGGGAAAATGCTGGAGCGCGGTGCGGGTCAGGGGGGGTCGGAGTCGGGTCCAGGCCAGGAATTGTCCCGTGGGGGGGCCAGAAGAACAGAGGTTTTGGTCGGGGAAGATGCCGGGGCACGGTGGGGGCTCGGGGTCGATTCCACGCCAGGAACTGTCGTGTGGGGTGCGCCAAGAACATGCCGAGGCATGGTGGGGGTCAGGCTGAGGGGTCGGGGTCGATTCCAGGCCAGAAATTGTCTTGTGGAGGGTCCAGAATAAAGGTTTTGGGCGTGGAAGATGCCGGGACATGGTCAACTTCAGAGTGTGGGGTCGGGGCTGATTCCATGCCAGGAATTGTCGGGTGGGGGCCCCGAAGAACAGAGGTCATGGGCGTGGGTGGGCGGCCGTAATAACAGAGGTTCTGAGCGGGGAGGATGCCGGGACACGGTGGGGGTCAGGGTGGGGGGTCGGGGCGGATTCCAGGCCAGGAATGGTCGGGTGGGAGCCCCAAGAACAGAGATCCTGGTTGGGGAAGATGCCTGGGCACGGTTTGGGTCAGGGTGGGGGGTCGGGGTCGATTCCACGCCAGGAACTGTCGCGTGGGGATCCCCAACAGCAGAGTTTCTGGGCGGGGAAGATGCCCTGTGCACGGGGGGGGGCGGGGTCGATTCCAGGTTCTTGGCGGGGAAGATGCCGAGGCACGGTGGGGGTCAGGGTTGAGAACGGAGCCGATTCCGGGACAAGAATTGTCGGGTGGAGGGCCTCAAGAACAGAGATCTTGGTCAGAGAAGATGCCGGGGCACGATGGGGGTCAGGAAGCTGGCGGTGTCAGGAGTGGTGGGAGGGTGCTGGCGAGGTTTTTGCATGGAGAGTTGCCCCTAACCCCCCCCCGATATTCCAGGAGGCTGGCGGTGGCAGGCGTGGTGACGGCGTGGTGGGAGGGTGCTGGCGAGGTTTTTGCAGAATGCGTGGCCTCTAAGAACTTATGCCCAGAGGTTCCAAGAGTGGTGGAAGGGGCGGGGAGGTTTCTGCAGATTGGATCGCCGCGGTGCGGGGCGAGGTGGGGGTCGGGTTGGGCTCCAGGCAGGAAATGGTCGGGTGGGGGGGCCCAAGAACAGAGGTCAAAGGTGGGGATGTCAAGTCAAGATGCCGGGGCGCGGTGAGCGTGAGGGCCCGTGGCGTAGATCGTGAAGAGGTGGAAGGTTGAGTCGCAGACGCCTCTGGGGGCGGCGGGTTGAAGCCAGGCATGCGCACGTGGCTGTGGCACCTCGCTTGCAGTTCGCGAGGCACTCGAAGTACTCGGGCGGGCAGCTTGGCCCAGGGAACGATTTCGGTTATTGAGCGCCCGCGTGGCTCAATGCCCTCCGAGGGTGGGGTTGGTGCGTGGTCTTGATTTGGGACTCACCAAATACGTTCCTCACTACAACACGCTGGCCTGATCAGTTCTCGCCGTCCTTTCCCGGCTCCTCGCCCGCCCCAGCGCGCGATCAAGCTCGAACAGGGCTGCCCCGACAGGCTAACGGCAGGCATGAACAACGCCACCGCACACAATATATTGAAGGGACTGACGAATACCGGGTTCCCGCTGAATGCTAGATGTCTTGAGAAAGTGAGTCGTGCCGCCACGTTGCGCGCTGACACCTTTTCTCCTGTATTCCCAGATGCCCGAGACCATGTGTGCGAGTTTGGAGGATGTGATGAATGTCCCATCGCCTGACAGTACCTGCCGTGGTGAATGAGTTCGATTCTAAAGGGGGCTCATGGGTAAATGCCGCGTGCTGTCCGCCATCCTGCCATGCCCGTTGCACGAAGGGCCAACGCAGAAAAGGGCAGAGGTACTGTTGAACCAAATTGAGCTTGCTGAGATTCGCGGCACCCTGACCCGCCGCCTGGTCAGGATTGGTCCAAGTTTGGCCGCTGCCCACGAGGGCTGGTTTTGTCACAGCCTTCTTGAGGGCCTCGGTCCGCGTTCCTCCGTCAGTCCTGACCACACCTACAGTCGGGGCGCTGAAGAAGGAACCCTTTTCGTTGGGGAGGGGCTGGGTGTTCTTTGATTGTTCCACACCTTGCCTAAGGTTTTCCTTAAGTTGTCGACGGGACATCGAAGTTTAACGTATGAGAAAAAGGGGCCTCGTTCCTTATTTAGGGTTCCTTCGTTCAACGCCCCGACTGTATGAGAAAAAAAGCATGTTCAGTGCGTGGTGCACAGCTGGGCGGCTTCGCAGCGTGACCCGCCCGCGTGTGGCCTCCTGAGGAGCTGGTGGAGTCTCCACGCAGCATGTGTCCGGTCGCCCGAGGTATTCGACGATCTTGGCATGCTCTTTCTACATTTTCCCAGTGCGTTTCGTCTAGCTTCTGGTCTGAACGTTTGCACGTGTTTCTGTATCAGCCGATGTCTACTCGCTTGCCTGTCTCGGTTGGTCTGTATTTGTCCGATCTCTGGGTGGTCTCGGTTGTACTGCACTTTGATGTGTGCTTTCAGGCGTGAGGCCTTGGGCCAGAATCGCCTTGGGCAGCCCCCGCATCCTCGTCCTCCTGCCTCGTGCCCTTTTGCCAAGGGAGGAAGACCACCCGCACCCGACAACTGTCATTTACTAACCGGCCCTGGGCGTTTACTAGACAGCCCTGCCACATTTGATTCCTTCTCTGGGTGCGTTTACGAAACGGCTTCGCGTTTCGGGGTGATTATTATTATGGGGGTGGATGTTCTGCCTTCTATTTTGTTCCGTTTGCTCCGTCTCCCCGCCTGGCCTGGCAGGTGTTCCCGAACCAGAACTCGTACCAGGCACGGCCAGCAGCCCGCCCCCTGCCGCGGACCTTGTGCCGAGGAGGAGGAGGAAGAGGAGGAGGAGGAAGAAGAAGAGGAAACATTGACAATCGAGGAGGAATAGGAGCGGGGGGCGCCCGATCGCTGGTGCCACGAGCGGCGACCTCTCGGGAGCGATGCGAAGACGCGCGCGCGAGCAGTACTGCGCATGTTCCCAGAAGGCGGGGGAGGAGAAGGTACGCAGGCTGCCTGCACGGGCCTCGCGGTTCCCCCTTCATGGGGCCTCCAGGGAGGCTTTCTCCGTCGCCACCGCAGGATTCGCCTCGACATGCTGGTCAGGGCGCACCCCAGGAGAAATCCAGGGAGTAGCAGTATCGGTACAGTGGGGGCCCATGCCAAGAAACACCCTGTTCGCCTCCAGGGTGCCCTGGGTTTCTTGGGTTTCGATGGCCTTACTGTGGAGGGCGCGACGTTCCCACACCAAAAATCAAAGGACGTCCTGGGGTCTCAGGGTTGAGTTTCTTGTGGACGGTTTCTTGGGGTCGGGTCCGTACTGTACAGGGTTTTCAGCAATCGGCCCCATGGGGTCAAGAGAGCGCATCACGCGAGCGTTCGCGATATGAGGGCGGCGCTGCGAACTGCCGGGGTGGCATATATATATATATATATATATATATATATATATATATCTACGCGGTTAGGGCGCACACGCCCTCTTGGGCTTCCAGGCCTTTCAGACGGGGAAGGGCTCGGAGCTGTTCGAATCATTTCGTCAGAGGTGTGCGACGTTCGGGGGTTATCTTATGCTTTGGGATGGCGTTGCCTTTCGCGAGTTTCTTCTTGGGCTCCAGGGTGTCTTCTAGCAGCTGCGCCTCGTCGAGAGCTTTCGCGGGACGCCGGAGTCATCTCGAAAGGCTCTCGCTGGCTCCACTCGCGGGCGCCCCTCTGCCCGCAGGCGTGCCGCGCTTTGCACGAGGTCCGTGCGAACGACGGTGACAGGGCCGACAGCTCCAGGACCCCCCCACTCATTCAGACAAGCATCGGGGAGTGGACGGCCTGAGGCGGGAAACGGGAGGAGGCGGAGCTGGAGGAGGAGGAGGAGCAGGCAGGAGGAGGAGCAGGAGGAGCAGGAGGAGGAGGAGGAGCAGGAGGAGAAGGAGGAGGAGGAGGAGGAGGAGGAAGAGCAGGAGGAAGAGCAGGAGCAGCAAACGCGGGGAGGAGGAGGAGGAGGAGGAGGAGGAGGAGGAGGAGGAGGAGGAGTAGAGGAGGAGGAGGAGGAGGAGAGGTGGAGGAGGAGGAGGAGGAGGAGGAGGAGGAGGAGGAGGAGGAGGAGCAGGAGCGGGAGCAGGAGCAGGAGCAGGAGCAGCAGAGCGCGGCTGCAGGAGGGGCACGGCAGCGGCGAGACGCGAGCCGTGTCCGGAGTTGTGGCCTGCAACCCCATCGCGCCGCGAAGTGCGGGTCCCTGGCGGGCAACCGCTCGCCAGCGCCTTCCACGCGCACAGTCAACCATGACAGGACACGCCAGTCGTTGAAAGTAGGTATTTTGGGATGCCCAAATCCTAGCCTACTTTAGGCGCCTTCCTATGTCAAGAGTCGAGCGGTGTTCCTTCTCTCCTCCCCTTCAGGGGGCGGGTGGAAGCCCGATCTACTTCCGACGCCTTCCTGCTTCATGCTTCAACCCACTTCTTCCGACCTGCGTGTAAGGATGGGGCAACTTTCCAAGGCTACCCTTGCATCCTTGCCCCTTCGGTTTTCGGCATCCTTCGGCATTGTGCTGCACTCCTCACGGAAAACGTCAACATGGCGTTCCAAGGCCCTTACATCCTTACCGCGCATCCTTACTATGCTGGTCGAGTGTACTCGGGATCGTCGAGCGGGGGGGCCGTGCCCGCTTGTGGGGTCTTGCCCACGAAGAGTAAGTCGGGAATGTCCCCCATACAGGAAGAATCTATTGAAAAATGTCTGGGAACGATGTTTCTATGTGTGTTGACTATTTCCGAGCAGGTTTCACAATGTTTCATGTTTCGTCCAAAATCCGCCTGTAGGAGGACATGCCCGACCTAAGCGAAGACCTCCCATGAGTTGCCTCCTGGCCTCGTGCGCCACTGGCAAGTTTTGCTCCCGCCCCGGATCCTGATCCCCAGAGGTCCCGGAGGTCTCGGAGGTCCCCGGAGGCTCGAAGAGGGCAGAAAACGTCCAAGAACCGGCCGAACCGAAATCCCTCCTCGATCCTCGAGGAGGGCCGAGGGCAAAACTCATGACGTGCGCTCCCTCCCCCCTCCCGTCCCCCCATGCCACCCGCTGGCGCGCGAAGGCAGATAGCCGCGGTTCGCGCTTCGCGGCCTGGGCAAGGGAGCTGGTGCTCTCCCTGGGAGGCGGCGGCGCGCGCCTGGGGGGGGGGGGGGGAACCCCACAGGCTCGGAAGTCCTCCAGCCTTCCGAGAGGTGGCCCGAGGTTCCCCCGACGGCAGAAGGCTTCTCGGAGGGCCGGAGGGCTTCTGAAGAGCCCCGCCCTGTTCTGAGGACCGAGGAGGCCCCTCCCCCGGCTCGGCTCCCTCGCCCTCGCTCGCCGCCGAGTGGAAGCCGTGCAGCCCCCCTGGCCGCCCTCGGCCAGGGGAGCTGGCTCGACGGGCAGATGCACGGCGACGGGGCGCGCCCCGCCCGCGCCGCCCACGCGTGCGCGCGGGCGCCTGCGCGCGCGTGCGCGCAGAGAGCCCCTGCGCGGCCCGCTCGCCGCCTCGCCAGCTCTCGTCCCTCGCCGCTCGTCGCCATGAGAAGAGGATCACGAGGAGGAGGAGGAGGAGGAGGAGGAGGAGGAGGAGGCGGAGGAGGAGGAGGAGGAGGAGGAGGAGGAGGGCTTGGAGGGCGTGGAGGAATTGAGGATGAGGGGTGAATGGGGGAACGGAGGAGAGGATGAAGAAGGGAGGGAGGGAGGGAGGGAGGGAGGGAGGGAGGGAGCAGGAGGAGGAGAAGGAGGAGGAGGAGGAGGAGGAGGAGGAGGGAGGAGGAGGAGGAGGAGGAAGAGGAGGGAGGGCTTACCAGGCTCGATTGAACCTTCATACACTGCGTGGGGGACTTCCTGGGCGACGTCCTTGACGACGACCAGCGGGTGCAATGTTTCCTCCGGTTGACCGACGGGGGCTTCGGGCTTGCCTCGGCCGCGCAGGCGGCGGCCGCCGCCTACCTGGGAAGCTGGGCGCTTATCCCCCGCAGCGTGGGCGCCTGCCTGGACGAGCCCTCCTGGGCGCGCTTCAAGGAGCGTTGCCGCCCAGTGGCCGAGGCCACAGCGAGAGCGGAGACCCGGCTTCAGGCGCAGAGAGGGGGGCCTCTCGAAGCGAGCGACTGGACCTGTTACATTTCAGTCGGGCATGCCCCTCTGTAGGGAGAATCTTCCAGAATATTCGAAAACATAGTATGGTGGCGACTTGTTCGTGCTACTAGTATCATGCAACGAGTAAGTTTTGGACTACGTGGTATTTTTCTGACGAAATCCGCCTGTAGGAGGGCATGCCCGACCTAAGAGTGACCCCGCGGAGATGGCGCCTCTAAGAGGCGCGGCTCGACGTCGCCACCCACGACGCAGCGACCGGCCATACAGCGTTCTTGGACACGAGCGTGACCTGCGCACATAACGACACCGCGCCGCGCCAGCAGGCCCGCTCGAACAAGGACGGCCTCGCCGCCACCAGCGCGGGAGACGCCAAGCCGAGCGCTATGCGCCCGACGGGGGCCAGCTCATCTCTGTGGTCTTCGAGACAAGGGGGCCGCCTGGGAGACGCCACTTTGGGGTCTCACGGGGCCACGACATGGCCCCTGCACAGCGGACAAAGGTCATCCGCTATGGCTGGCAACAGTTGAGCGCACGCAGTTGCACCTCGGAAGCGCCGAGGCCATCTCGGCGGCCGTGGGGCGGTGAGAACGCTACCAGAAGCGGCCCGGGCCACGACCGCCAGCACGACCCCATCGAGCCTGACCACCACGACCGCCGGCACGGGCAGCACGACCACCTTCTCGACCACCGCGGCGACTACGACTAGCCCGACCACCGCCGCGACTAGACCAGCACGGCCACCACCTCGAGCCTGACCACCACGACCAGCACGACCACCTCGAGCTTGACCACCACGATCCCCCCCACGACCCCCAGTGCGACCACCGCCACCAGCTTGGCCACCACGACCGCCCCCAACCCCCGCCCCCCTTTACCCCTACCTTTCTCCTGCCGGGCCGCCAATGCCACTGCGCCGGCTTTTTGCCCTTCCTCCTCCTTCTGCTGCTTCCTCACTTCCCTCCCCCGCCGAGCCGCGCTAAGGTAAAAGTGCCGCGCGACCCTCCAGACCTCTGGGTCGGGGGCATTTCGCTCGCAGGGTCGCGGAGGCTTTCACGTTTTCAGTAGAGGACATCCGGCCGACACGCCCGACCCCAAACACATGTTTCAAAGGTAGACATATGCCGGGGTCGCGGATCAGCGGAGAAGGTGGGAAGGAACAGGTGGGGGAGGAGGAGGGGGACTGGGCGAAGGCCGCAGGGGTTGAAGCACAAGCGTTTCGATCGAGACAACCCAAGACGCATCAACGATGTTGCAAGAAATCCTCCCTCCAAGTCCCCTTTGCCACAGGTTCCTACAATTATGCATATTAATTGCGGGACGCGCTCCACTGCAAGACAACCGTCTGGGAATCCTCACGCGTGCCAAAGAGCCGTTCTTGATATTTCATCGACTCGAATCAACGAGATTGTTGAGTCATGACAATCACAAACAATGCGAGTGTGTTTCCACGGGCCTCCAGGCCGCGAGTCAACCTGAGTGTTGCGTCTCGACAATCCGAAATCACAATCGTGCCAAAACCCCGTGCGTAGGATTTCAAAGCATACGCGGCCTCGCTGCAAACCGTAAGGACACATTCTGCGTCACAGGAGAGAGAGACCGGAGAGAACACCATTCCGAGAAGGAGCCGCCCTCCACCCTTGAAGTTGCTGCACGTGCTTAAGTCGAGCGCACGCGGCGTCGGTTCGATAGCCAAGCTTTGAAACACGAGCCTCCCTCCACCATCGAAGTTCTTGCCACAGATTCGAGCAAATGTGCGCCGCGGTACGGCAAGGGACACGTGCTGATAACGAACCGCCTTCCATCCGCGAGCCTGTTGCAAATGTCAGGCTCCAAGGAGAGAGCCCAGAATGATTTGAACCCCCCACCCCCCACGCCAAAGAATGGGGTAACATTTTTTTGGAGCGGGCTCAGTGACGGATTGGCGTCGCCTGCCGCCCCTGGCATCGGCCAGGGGCGGCAGGGGACCACCTGGTCACGCACGCCAGCCAGCGCCGCCAACTTCCCGCTTCAAGCTCTTCGCGCACGCCGCCGCCGCCGCCGCCGCCGCCGCCGCCGCCGCCGCCGTGTGCCCTCCGTACGTCCTCGCTTCCGCCCTCCGGCGGCAGGAGGAGGGCCTAGCGCGCCCCTCCCCCTGGAGGGCGCCTTGACGCATCCTCGTAACACGTCCTCGGCTTTTGGCCCCCGCCCCAGCCGCGCAGGCCGCTGAGGGGGGGGAGGGCTGCGCCTATGATGGTTCGGTGGCCCAAAGCTCGAATGCTCGAAGTGGTGGGGGAAGATGGTCCAGACCCACTTTTTCGCCGTGGGCCCGTTTTGGTTGCCCTTGGGACCGACAGCAGCCCTCGGAGACCTGAGAAGTGGATAAGTACCAGCCGTGCGTGTTTTTCACGCCGCCTGGAGGTCAAGGGCTCCCTCCTGGCAGAGGAAGGCCGCTTCAATGGCGGTCGCTGATTGGAGAAGACGGGTGGTTAGAGCCAGTGCGGGGGTCAATTGCTGCCTTCCGGGCCATACTTAGGCCCTGCCCGAGTCGGGCCCACGGCCTACCGATGCCCTCATTCTGGCAGCCATGGGCCCTTGCCGCTTGCCCATGTCCCAACCTGCTTCGAGCTCCCTCCTGCCTCGAGACCCAACGGCGTCCTACCTTGGCCGCCTGCTTCTTGGGCGGGCCGAGACCCGGTCTATTTTGAACGTCCTGCTTCATGCTTCTACTTGCATCCTCCAAGCGGGCTGTCAGCCAAGCTCGCGACGCCCTGTGGATTGGACCCCATCGAAGAAGGGGGTGGTGCGGGGTGGGGGCGGCGGCTTTCTGAGAAGCAGGGGCCGTCTCAGCAGGGCCCAGAGACAGATGCCTCCAAGAAGGCCCCTCAGAAGCCCCCTCTGCCTTCTTGGAATCTGCATCGCTGCGCCGAGAAAGCCCTGACCCCGCTGTCCGACCCCTCCCATAAGTGAGGATAGATGACGTCTCCGTCGGGTTTCGCGGCATCCAGCCCCTTTCCGAGCGGTAGGCTGGTGGCGCCAAGGAGACCTGGCCCACGGAATGGCGATAGGCCTGACGATGAGAAAGCCGCCTCCTTCGCGCTCGCCGCCGCGTGTGACTGCGCGAGACGGCCCGGAGCGGGCCTCTCCGACAGACCTCAGGCACGGCGGCCTGCTGGGGAGCCCTCTGACGGGCGGGCCCGCCCCGCAGAGAGCTCTCCAGCCTGACCGGGGAGGGGCCCGCGGCGGAGTCGGGGACCAGATCGCCGGCGCTCCAAGAGAGGAGCCGCCACTGTTCAGCGGCAGGCCCTGAGCGATGAGCGCACCGAGTGCGCCACCGTGCCTGTGGACGCACGGCCGTGTCGACGCGGCGGCGACCCCAGCGCGGGCGTTCAGTGTTGAACGCCGCCAGCCCTGAACCAGGACGACACCGATGGCTCTGCGCTCTCGGAACGCCGCGCTCGCTCGGGGCTGAACGACCCACGCCGAGCGAGAAACCAGCGCGCCAGACGCCACGACACGAACGCCGCAGCAGAGTGCCCTCTGGCCCCTTCTGGCCGCTGCCGCCGCCACCGTCGTCGACGGCCTCGTTTTCCTGAGCCCCGGGGTCCCCGGAGGCCCGAGGTGGGCGCCCCGCGGAGGCCCCGCGCGAGGGGGCCCCAGGGGGGGGGGCGCGTTGGGGTGCGACTGGGAGATCGAGCGTGCGGGAGACAGGATCAAGGACGAGGAGGAGGAGGAGGAGGAGGAGAAGGACGAGGACGAGGACGAGGAGGAGGAGGAGGAGGAGGAGGAGGGGGAGGAGGAGGAGGGGGAGGAGGAGGAGGGGTCGGGGCCCACGGGTCGAAAGCTCTGGGGCCCTGCGCGGCGAGGAGGCCTGAGGAGGACAGGTCGCCGTGGAGCAGAGGGCATGCTGCCCCGAGGGTCCCTCGCCTTTCTCGGCCTGTCCTTGGCTTGGCATCGCTCGGACGTGTGCATTTTTCCTTCGGCGAGGGCCACCAAGGAGCACCCTTGAACCACGCACGAAATCGCAAAAAGCACAGGGAATGGACGTCCGAGCGATGACGAGTTGGGCCTTCCCCGGGGCCCCGGGGGCTTTCAGGAAGCGGTCGAGGACTGAGGAGCTGGTCTTGGGGGAGGCCCCCAGGGTCCAGGAGCCATTCCTCCCATGGGGACCCCGTCCCTTCATGCAGGAGGGAAAAGACACACACAGACAGACACAACTCATCGTCGATTCCCCAGAAAATGCTGAAACATATGGGAAGTGGGGGGGAAGACAAAAACCCAGAAAAGATTGGAAGCTATGTGGAATCATGTTACTTGTGTGTATTGATTTGTGTGTCCCAGGGCCCCTTCATTCATGCAGGAGGAGGCGGAGGCTGGGACGAGGAGGGGAGGAGGAAACGGAGGCGCCGGGAAGAGGGGCTCTGAGCTTTCCATCTGCGAGCTCGGCCCAGCACTTCTCGAGCAGCTCGTAGGAGAGCTGGCTCGACATCTGAATCTCCAGCTCAGTAGTTTGTTCGATTTGTCGAGAGCTGACTCAGCACTGGAATACTTCCTGTACATCCCTGAGGCAGCCCTCAGACCTTAGCATATCGCCAATTGCTTCCTTAACCGATGCCCCGCTGCAATTGCTAGTCGGTGTTGAGGGGTGGCTTGGCACGGGGAGGACGGTGACGACGCGCAGGATCCCGCAAGAGCAGTATAATATATTGCGATGTATTTGATATTGCTTGGTGGTCAATGGTGATGACTCTCTATCGGGTCGGACGGG
This sequence comes from Prorocentrum cordatum, assembly GCA_963575745.1. Taxonomy (NCBI): domain Eukaryota; class Dinophyceae; order Prorocentrales; family Prorocentraceae; genus Prorocentrum; species Prorocentrum cordatum. Next base: position 162,745 of record CAUYUJ010010824.1, on the reverse strand, counting down.
ATTGGGAAACTCATGGACACGACATCAGATGCGGAGGGCTGGTTTCGGCCCTGCCGTCGAGCGTTCTCCGCGATACGTCGGCGCCGTCCGGCGTCGTGGGGCGCCGGGAAGCCAGTTGCGTAGGAGGAGGACGGTGATCGGCGGCGAGCGAAGGGGGTAAGTGAGAAGGAGGAGGCCTTCTCAGGAGGCGGCGGGGTTTCGCAGAAGCCCTCCAGCCTTCGCTGAAGGTTCCGAAAACTTTTCAGAAGGATGGAGGACTTCCGAGCCTTCTGAGAAGGCCCGCCCCCTCTCACTCCCCCCCCCCGAGCTGACCGCCGAGAAGAAGAGGAGGAGGACAGGAGGAGGAGGAGGAGGAGGAGCTCCCTGTCCTGCTGCCTAGCTGCACCTGGCGTGGTCCGTCCCGAGCAAGGCGGGCAGGGGGGGAGGGGTCCTGGATGCCGCCCGACTAGCACTCCGCAGTTTGCCGATCCCTCCTCCTCCTCCTCCTCCTCCTCCTCCTCCTCCTCCTCCTCCTCCTCCTCCTCCTCCTCCTCCTCCTCCCTTCTCCCTTCTCCTCGTCAGTCCCTCTCTCGGCACAGACTGCTGGGAGCCGGAGCATGTGCCAGGTTTCCTGGCCTGGCCGGGAGAAAATATCCACCAATCCTGGGCCCAGGATTGCCCTGGCCATGGTCGGTACAAGTGGGCAGTTGGCAACCATTCTTTTCTTCAGCACATTGTGCGAAGCGCATGCTGTGCAGGGTATGGGCCCTCAATCGGGCGCAAGGCGTTTGGGGATGCCACGTTGTGTGATGCTGCTTGCTCGCACTAGCACATGAATGCTGATGTCCTTGACGATTTTCCCTTCGTACCGGTCGTCCTTTACGTACCCTTGTGTTCTCCGCCTTATCCTCTTCCTCCTGCTCTTCCTCCTCCCCTCCTCCACCCCTTCCTTTTCAAAGCCATTGTGGCTGAAGGCCCAATCTCCCCCCTCAACTGAATCTGCACTTGGCTGTGGGGTGCAGCTTCCCCCGCCTCGTCCGCGTTGGTTGCGTCATGGGGCAGGCTTGCTCGGGTGACCGGGATGAAGAGGGGCAGTTATGCTTGAGCGGTCGCAACGGGACCATGCCTGTGAGGACTCCAAGGAGTCCAAGCACAATGACTGCTCGAGACTGGCTGGAGCGCTTCGAGCAAGAAGTCGGGCAGGTGCCGACCGTAGGTCAGCTCATTAATTTTGTCAAGGAGCGCCTCGGTGAGATTTCAGAGCAGGCTGCGGAGGCATGCCTCCGCTTGAGGAACCAGAAGGTTACCGAAGGGGGCTCGAGCATGAGCCACATAAAGGACAACGCCCATGAAGTGGACATGGTCACGCCGATGTCTATCGTGATCTTCGGTGCGACGGGGGATCTCGCAAAGAAGAAGCTGTATCCTGCTGTGTACCAGCTTATACCCAGTGTTTTGCCCATTGCCGCAGGCCCCCCTTCTCTGATTACTTTGCGGCGTGGGTTGATTGGAACATCATATTGACCCTTTTGCGGCCATGCTTTTCTCACATATTTGTACGGGGGGGAGCTGCGTCCTTGGCGTATGTTGCGCACAGGAGACTCACGTTGTGTCGACACGGCGGCGACCCCAGCATGAGCCTTCAAGGCTGAACGCCGTCAGTGGCCCGAAGTCGGCTGCAATCGAACGATTCACCATTTCGGGAAGCAACGATCGTTCAAGGTCGAACGATCCGCATGGTGTCAGAGACCAACGCCGAAGTCGCGTCGTCACGACGCACGACAACTGTACCTCCTCGTCCTCTATCATTATACCTCATCGCATTGTCTCCTGCATCCTCCCTTATCCTTGTTGATCCTTTCCGCCTCCCATGCGTTTGCCTAACCCCAACATATTTCCGTCTCTCCCTCTCTCTTTCTTCTTTGTGTGCCTCTGTCTCTCTGTCTCTCTCTTTTTCCCTCTCTCTTTCTTACCCCCCCTCACCTGCAACTGTCGCCACTATCCTGCGCCTGGGGTGTCAGCGGAGTGGCAGTCCCAGACATTGCCCCGCTGTGTGCTGCCAATCGTGCAATTGTCGCCCCTTTACTGCGTCTCTGTCAGCTCCAACAGAGCCCTGCCGTACACAAGCCCCAAAAGGATGTCGCCCTCCTGAGTGCTGCTGAATGTACAATTGCCGCCCCGTTTCTCGCGCCCCTGCTGGGAACAGCGGAGGTCCTCCTTCCGCAGACCCCCCAAAATACATTAGTCATCCCTCTATTGCGCAAATGGGGAATGGGAGGGGGGCCAATGGCCGGCCACGCACAGAGGGGGATAGGCGGAGGGGGGAAGGCTTTTTAGAAGCACCCCTGCTTCTCAGAAGGCGCGGGCCTTGTCTATAGATGTAGGCCCGGCGCCTTACCCCCTCAGTGTAAGAAGCCTGATCCCTTCCTTCTCTAAGAAGCAGCCTCCTTCTAAGAAGCCTTACCCCCATCCCCCTGCCCCCTTGTCCCACGCGGGCCTGAATCAGAGCTTGACCCCCGGGATGCCGCCGAGCGGGCAGCTGTCGCAACCTGCCATCGCCCCTGGGGGGGCCCCAGCGGAGTGGTGCGCAGCGCAGTCCAAAGTGAGATCTCGCTTCCCTGGGTGCTGCTAAGCGTGCAACCTGTCGCAAGGGAGCCCTCGAGGGCGCGAAGGTTGTCGCGCTTCGCGCTTCGCGGTTCGGCCCCGATTCCTCCTCGTCCTCCGCTTCTCCCCTGGGGGTGGGCGGCGCGAGGGCGCGAAGCTCTTCGCCCTCTCGCGCGGCGCGACGCGCAAAGTTGGGCGCCCTTCCCTCCCAGGTGCCACCAGGTGTGCAGCCGTCGCCGCGTTCCTGCGCCCGGGGTGGTGTCCGTCGGAGTCGTGCCCCGTGCAGACCCAGGTGAAGCCTCCCCACTGCGTGCCAACGAGCGCCCCTGGAGGATCCAGCGGTGCGGTGAACACGAAGACCCAAATGAGACCTCGGTCAAGCGTGCAGTTGTCGCTCCTCTCCTGCGCCCCGTTTGGGTCCAGCGGCGCTCCGCCGCAACCCAGACTGGACTTCGCTTACCTGGGGGCGCACAAGCGTACCAGTGCAAGACTTGTGCGCGCACTAGCGATACGATCTGGCATCGTACGGGACGCCGTGGGAGAGTTTGTGGGAGGCCCTTAAGTTTTGTGAAGCAACTGGAGGCGTTGGAGAGTTTCTGGGGACATTGGGTGGCCCTGGGAGGCTTTATCAGTCTCTTGAGAAGACTGGGAGTTCCTTGGGAACGTCAAGAAGTTCCGGGCGGCCCTTGGGGTGGTGGTCCAGGCTGTGCGTGGATGTTCCGAAGATGCCTCGCGAGGCTCCCGGAGAGGCCTTCTCATGCGCCATGGGTGACGATGACGATAGCGTGACAGCGCTAGTGATGATGGCGGTGTTAATGATGGCGGCGATGGTCATGCCTGTGCTGCTGTTGCCGATGAGGCTGATGAGGGGATGATCGGATCCTCCCTGGAACTTCCTCGTCAACCACGGCGCGGAGCCGTGCACCCCCCTCCCCCCGGGGGAGGGCCGCTGCGTCCGGGGCTCCGTTGCTGCCTTGGCATCGCTCGGACGTGTGCATTTTTTCTTCGGCGAGGACCATCGAGGAGCATCCCCGATCCTTTGGCGAAAAAGCCACGCACGAAGCCGAACAAAAACACAGGGAATGGACGTCCGAGCGATGGCCAGCTGCAGCCGGCCCGGCCGCACCGTGGCATCACGGCCCGACAGCCTGTAAAACAGGGCTAGGATCGGGATAAATCGCTCCAGAGCGTTCCGGAGCGCTCTCAGAGCGTTCCGGAACGCTCTGGAGCGGCCGCGGCGCCCAATACATCCTCCAAACCCGCCGATTCTCAGAGATTTCGAGTTATCCCGATCCGATGTTGTCCCGATCTTCGCGTCGCTTTAGCCTGCCACCCTGCGCGCAGCGGCCACTGCCGCACGCCGCACCGCGCACAGCCCCGCCCCCTCGCGGGCGTCCCGGCCGCACGCTCGCCCCCCGCGGTCGGGCCTGCCGCACTGCGACTGCAGCCGCGCGGCCGACCGCTGCCGCTCCCCATTTTGTCGTAAGCCTCCTTTCCTCCTTCTTTGCTGCTCCCCTTCCTCTTGTTTGGAAGCCACGAATGGCAACGCTAGCTAGTTCCGAAAAGGAGAACTACAAAAAAATCTGCCCGAACCGCCGCCCGAAAAAAGCCCAATTTTCTATGTTAACATAGAAACGGCCCTTGCCCGAAACATGCCCGAATTCTGGGTTTCCTCAAGTTCACACCATTATGCTTGTGGCCGCGGTCTCAATCCTTGCCCCCAGCGCTGGTCGCGCTGCGCTGCCGCGCTGCTTGGCGTCGCGGTGGGTAACCGTGCGGCCTGCGCCACCGGGCTCGGCCACGGCCACGACCTGGCGCTGGTGCCAAGGGTCGTACAGGCCTCGGAACAAATTCGCGAACACACGCCACATTCATCCATCAACGCCGCCCCCTCCCCCCGATGTTCAGAGTTGGCGGTGGGTCTGATGAGATGCACTTCGGCCGCAGTCTCCCCCGCGCGTGCCAACATTGAGTTTGGGGGGGAGGGGGGGTGTTCAGTAATTGTTTCCCTCTACCGTATTGCTGGTCCTGGTCCCTGGTCGAGCTGGGGTCCCACGGAACGCCGGCCGCGAGCGTGCGCTGCCGCCGCCTCTTCCCGTCAGTGGCAGCCGACGGAACACTCACGAAATGTCCGCCCCCAGGCCATTTGCCCTTGCGGCGCCCGCTTTGAAGCCCACCCCTGCGGGGCCCCGTGCTGCGCGGCCTTCCGCCGCCGGCGTGCAGCATCCACCGCGCGGCACAGCAGCCGCTGTGCGCCCCGCGACGCGAGCCGAGAGGGTGCCTGGTTGCAGGACTGGAAAATGACCGCAGCCACTGCTTCTTGTTTGCGCCACCTTCCAGGCGGCCGAAAAAGAAGCAGTGGTTGTGGTCATTTCCCTGGCGCCAAGCTCAACGGAAATGACCACAACCACTGCTTTGTTTCTGCTGGCTGGAAGGCGGCAACAAAAGAAAAAGCAGTGGCTGTGGTCGTTTTCACGCCCCGTACTGGTGTCCCTGCGCGACCGTGGCACCCCTCGGCCTCCGAAGGCTGCTCGTGCGAGGCAGCTCCGCGCCAGCGGGGCCCGCGCGCACGGCAGGCGTCCCGAGGGCCGAGAGCGCGGTGAGGCGCAGCGCCGCGGGCCGCCGCGCTGTCGGGCGGCCACCCGGCAGCCATCAGCCTCCGCTTCTCGCAGGGGAGGGCGCCCTCCCCCCTCTCGGGCCGGACGAAAGGGGGGGATTGGGAAAGGGGGGGTTACGAAATCTGCTGCATGCAGCTGGTTTCGGCCCCGCCGCCAGGCCCACTCCTCGATACATGGCCGCCTCCCGGCGCCGGGAGGCGCCGGGAAAAGCAGCTACGTGAGCTGATTCCCAAACCCCCCCCTTTGCTATCCCCCCCTTTCGCCCGACCCGACCCTCGCAAGCCTCCCGTGGCGCAGCGGGGTGGCCCGCCGCACGAGCAGGTCGGGGAGCGCGCCCGCGTCGCCCGGCGGAAGCAGGCAGCCGAACCGCAGATGGCCACACACACGTACTGTATGTGTGGCCATTGGCGGTTCGACTGATGCTGATGCTGATGGTAATGCTGATGACATGATACTGATGCTTCTGATGATGATGATCATAATCATCATCACCATCATATCATCGTCACTATCATCAATATGCAAATTGATGTTGCCGATGATGATGGTGATGATGATGCTGATGATGATGACGATACTGATGGTGATGGTAATGGTGATGGTGATTCTGATGGTGATGATGACGATAGCGATGATTATGATGATGATGGGCAGGGGGAGGAAGGTGAAGAGGATCAGGATGGTGGTGACGAGGATGACTGTGATTAAGATGTACGATGATGGTGATGGTGTTGCTGATGATGCTGATGGTGGTGATGATGCTCATGATGGTGATGATGGGGAGGGGGAGGAAGGCGAGGATGATCATGATGGTGGTGACGAGAATGACTGTGATTAAGATGTACGGTGATGGTGTTGCTGGTGCTGCTGATGATGGCGATGATGATGATGATGCTGATGATGATAATAATGATTATGGGGAGTGGGAGGAAGGCGAGGATGATCATGATGGTGGTGACGAGGATGACCGTGATTCAGATGTACGATGGTGGTGATGATGCTGGTGATGATGGTGATGGTGATGGTGATGGCGATAGTGATGATGATGATGATGATGTTTATGATGATGATGATGATGATGATGATGATGATGATGATGATGATGATGATGATTCATGATGATGATGATGATGACGATGATGACGACGATGATGACGCTGATGATGATGCTGCTGATGATGATGATAACTGTGTACCGCATCCTCGACTACGCGTAAGAGTGACCGTTTACACACACACACACACCGAAGGGGTTCACAGACCCCCCCTGGGGAAGGTTTGCAGACCCCTCCTGTTGGGGGGGGGGCGGACCCCCCCTGGAGGGTTTACAGACCCCAGCCCCCGGAGAGTGCGCATGCCGCTCACACACTCGAGGGAGGGTTGCAGACCCCCCCCCCTGGGGGGGTTGCAGACCCCACCATGGGGGTGGGGGGGGGTTTGCGGGCCCTTCGCCAGAGTGACCTTTTGTGCACGGCTTTCAGGGGGCGCGCGGGGGCTGGGCAAGCCCTAGCACGCAGGGCCGTTGTTGCCGCATCGTGAGCAACGACCAGCAAGCCGCGCGCCAAAGGCCACTCTTGCATGTGGTCCCCCCCCTTCGCGTGTGGTGGACGGGCGGAGCTTGGGCGCCCGCAGCTGAGGCCGCTGCTCGGGGCGGCCACGTCGCCACCAGCGCCCACGGTGGCCTGGGGTCGAAGAACAAAACGCGGCATAAACATAAACTTTCGACGCTCGGCGCGGAGTTCTTGGATCCGCGCTGGGCCCCCTGGCGGCGCCTCCGGCGCCGCCCCTGGCGCGCTCCGCGCGCCATCGAGACGGCGTCTAGCTCAGCTCCAAGACATTCGCGCGGACCGTCGAAACCGTATGTTTCTGCAGTTTTTGCTGTTCCTCTGTCGGGGGCCTCGCCACGTCCCGCCGCCCTGGAGCCGCCCGGTGGCCACCGCTGCGGGCCCCCCGCGGCGGGGCCCGCCGCGGCGCCAGCGTGCGCGGCGCGGCCGCAGAGGTGGCCCACCAGGCCGCCCGGGAGGGGGGCGCCGCCCTGGGCCCGATGGCCCTGAGGACGCGTGTCTCTCAGGGAGGGGAAGGAAACACACAGACAAGAGTCGTCGATGCCCGGGAGAGTATGGAGGACATGGGAAGTGGAGGGGAAGGCAAACATCCAGGCAGTATGGGAGTTCGTGTGTATTCAGATGTGCGTCCCTGGGCCCATTCAGTCTCATTACCCACCAAACCACCCCAACCTAACCCGAAGGTCCCACTTTGCCATCCATTCCGAGTGGGGGGGGGGCGGCGTCGGGAACATCGAGAAAACACATGTGGAACCCGTACCCCCCCCAACCCGAAATTTGGGTCTTCGAGTTGGGTTGGGATGGTCTGCTAGGTAGTCAGTGTGAGCCAGTTAAGGGACATGTGAGATTCGAGTTTGCCAGAATTCGAGTCTGCCACTGCTGTTCTGCAGTCCCAGCTTGGATTTTGAGGATCCACTTGTCGCTAGATGGTTTTCGCGGGGGCTCGCGTCAAAATTCAGACCAGTTCTGGCCATCTTTCAGGCAAGTCCGAGCCCCCAAAGCTCGAGTATTACGTCTCCCCGGCAAAGGTGTGTGTGTGTGTGTTGTGTGCGTGTGTGTGTGTGTGTGTGTGTGTGTGTGTTGTGTGTGCGTGCGTGCGTGCGTGCGTGCGTGCGTGCGTGTGTGCGTGCGTGCGTGCGTGCGTGCGTGCGTGCGTGCGTGCGTGCGTGTGTGTGTGTGTGTGTGTGTGTGTGTGTGTGTGTGTGTGTGTGTGTGTGTGTGTGTGTGTGTGTGTGTGTGTGTGTGTGTGTGTGTGTGTGTGTGTGTGTGTGTGTGTGTGTGTGTGTGTGTGTGTGTGTGTGTGTGTGTGTGTGTGTGTGTGTGTGTGTGTGTGTGTGTGTGTGTGTGTGTGTGTGTGTGTGTGTGTGTGTGTGTGTGTGTGTGTGTGTGTGTGTGTGTGTGTGTGTGTGTGTGTGTGTGTGTGTGTGTGTGTGTGTGTGTGTGTGTGTGTGTGTGTGTGTGTGTGTGTGTGTGTGTGCGTTTGTGTGTGCGTGCGTGTGTGCGTGCGTGCGTGCGTGCGTGCGTGCGTGCGTGCGTGTGTGTGTGTGTGTTGTGTGCATGTGTGTGTGTTATCCCGTTCAGCTCCACCAACAGCACGCGGCCTTTTTGGGCCCTCCTCAATCCGCCTACGTCGTATGGAAGGGCTCCCTCCGGTGGACGAGCACGCGTTAGCGCTGAAGCGCTTTCCGAGGACCATCGGTCGACGCACTCCTGGCTCGCCCAGGCCACGTGGCCGTCGAGCTGTCGCGCCGCCCCATGGTCCTTGCACACGCCGCCCTTGCAGGAAGGGGGAGGGCACTGAGGAAGGGAGATCCTCTTCATCACTAACAGCCCCATCTTCATCTTAAGCTGGTCTTCGCTGGATCGGCATGCCTCTGACATCCTTTCTGGGCGCGGCGTGCTTCTGCAAGCTCTGGCCATCGCGTGAGTTCCGCAGCCTGGTGGCCCCGAAGGAGGCCGGCGGATGTTCGGATGCCCTGGCGCGCCGCTGGTGCCACAAAACGCGAACGTGGTGGGCTACGGACGCTCTCCTGTCGCGCTCGACGACTTCTTGGCGAAGCAGTGCGTCAACGTCAAGGGAGGCCATCCTGCTCTTTCTGCTGATGCTACTCCTCCTCTTCTACTCTTGATCCTCCTGATGCTTACCGTCCTGCTCTTCCTCCCCCGAAGGCCAGAAGGAGAAGTTCCTCAAGCAGTGCTCTTTCTTTTCTGGACCTTACGATTCTCCCGACTCGTACAAGGGACTGCACGAGCACCTCCTCAAGCTCGAGGGCGGTGGTAAGGCTAACCGATTGTTTTTCTTTTCCATTCCGCCCCAGATTTTTGGCGACGTGGTCAAGTGCATCCACACCAGCGCTAAGGCTCCAGGTGGTGGATGGACTCGTCTCATTCTCGAGAAGCCCTTTGGTCGAGACAGTGCCAGTTTTGCAGAGCTGGACGCTTGCACTTCCAAGCTGTTTACCGAGGATGAGATTTTCCGGATCGACCACTACCTGGGTAAAGAGATCGTGCTGAACATTCAGGCGATGCGTTTCGGCAACCAGATATTCGAGAGCTTCTGGAATAAAGAACAGATTCGAAGTGTGCAGATAGTCTTCAAGGAGGACTTGGGCACAGGTGGCCGTGGTGGATATTTTGATCAGTCTGGCATCATCCGCGACATTATGCAGAACCACTTGTTGCAGGTGCTCATCTGGTTGGCCATGGAACCTCCAGCCAAGTACGATCGTAAAAGCGTTGCCGAGCAGAAGGTGAAGGTGTTGAAGGCCATACCCCCTCTAAAGATGAAGGACACTTTCCTAGGGCAGTTCGGAAAGAACACGTGGGAGTGTTCTGGAGGCAAAGTCCACCAAGAGCCTGGCTATCCAGCTGCCTCCAGCAATTCCGCTACCGTGCCAGCGCAAAATCATGGGCAGCAACTACTCGAGAAGGCAAGGGGGCCTCTTGCGGCAGGAGGCTCGAATGCTTGGTTCGTGTTTCCCCTCTTGGGGCCGTCTTGGGGCCCTCTTGGGTAGTCTTAGGCACCACTTTGGCCGTCTTGGGGTCCTCTTGTGGGCCTCTTGAGCCGTCGTGGGAGGGTCTTGGGGGGCTTCTTGGGCAGTCTTGGAGCGCCGGAAGCTCGAAGAGGCGAGAGCCAATAAAATATTGAAAATACGACTGCAAATCAATAGTTGTTATATCTCGGGGCCCTCTGGGGGGCCTGTGTTGGCCCTCGTGGGGCCTCCTGAGCCCTCTCGGGGCGGAAGGCTCGAGTTATCAGTTCGTGTTCACCCTCTTGGGCCGTTCTCGGGGCCGTCTTGGGGCCCTCTTGGACATTCTTGGGCGCCTCTTGGGCCGTCTTGGAGCCGTCATGGGACCCTCTTGGGGGGGCTCTTAGGCCGTCTTGGGGCAGCTCTGATGGCCTCTTGGGTCGACTTCGGACGTCGGAAGCTCGAAGCGGCGAGAACCTTAAAATAATTGAGAAAACCTAAGGGCAAGTAATGGTTGTTGCCTCTCGCGGCCCCCTTTGGAAGGCTCTTGGGGCTTTCTTTGACGCCTCGAAGGTTTCGTGTGCCGTCTTGGGGCCAAAGTGGCCCGTCTTGGGGCGATATTGAACCGTCTTGCGAGGATGGGAGTCCTGCAGAAGATTACAGACATCCTACCAGGCAGCACTTGACACTCGAACGCGCCTTTGTGTGACAGCGGGGCACGGTGGCGGATCTCGACGACGAGACTGTGCCAGCAGGGTCGCGGTGCCCAACTTATGCCGGCGTGGTGCTCGAGATCAACAATGCCCGGTGGAAGGGAGTGCCCTTCCTCATGCGCGCCGGCAAGGGCCTGGATGAGCGCATGGCGGAAGTGCGCATCACGTTCAAGCCACAAAGTTTCAACAGCATTATCCCGGGGGACTCGAATGAACTCGTCCTGCGCATCCAGCCAGATGAGGCAGTATATTTCAAGTACCTTAACAAGGTTCCTGGATGGGACCCGAAGAGGGCCGCGCCAGTGGTGATGGATATGAGCTACACCAAGAGCTTTCCTGATATCTATGTGGCCGACGCTTACGAACGCATGTTTTTAAATACGGCTAAGGGCGACGGATCTCTGTTCGTCGGCAGCGGTGAGTTGACAGAGGCATGGCGCATCTTCACACCTCTACTGCATGAGATCGACGCTAAGCGCCCTGAGCCAGTCATATATCCATTTGGTGCACGTGCGCCCGCAGGAATGGATGAATTTGCCGCAAAGTACGGCATCACCATGGCGAAAAGTTGGGAGGAGTTTCTTGTGTTCAACAAGAGTAAATTTGGAGACCTCCGCAAGGTCTTCGATGCGCTCGACGCAAACGGCGACGGGTCGCTCTCACCCGACGAGGTGAAGGCGCTCGCCAGGCATTTTTTCGACGGCAGGGAGCCCACAGACCAGCAGGTCTCTCGCATCATGCAGCGGATGGATAAGGACGGCAATGGGCGTTTGACGTTCCACGAGCTCGAGCAGGGCGTGGAAGCCATGAGCCGGTACTGCCTGCCAGGGTACAACAAGGATCAGGATTTCATGGCTGACCACCTCGCTTTGACAGAGAGCTCGCCCAAGATAAGCGCGCCCCTCAAAGCGCCAAGCTGATTGTGGTGCTTGGTTAGCGCTGGAGTTGCAGGGGGGAGGAGGGGCCCTGCAGTTCGGCTGACTACCATACGCTTGTTCCAGAGCTCCCCGGAGTAGGGACGCGCTGCGCACGCTACGGTCGTTGCAGTCAGGACGTTGAAAGAAGGAACAGCTTGGGTTTGGAAGGGGCTGGATGTTCCTGAGGTCATTCCATGGCTGTTCCTCTAGCCCTCCTCGTGAGTGAAGGCGGTTCGGGGGCCTGAGAAGCGCTTCGTCCCTTATTCGGCCGTCCTTTTTTTTCAGCAGCCCGACTGTACGGTTGCCACGTGGGGACGCGCTGCCACGTTGCTGTGCGCCCCGAGCAGCACAGCATCCTGGTTCGAATTGCCTGCCCGCCCCCGCCCCTGGAGAGCCAGAGTTAGGGGGCCACAGGCGAACCCTACCCCTACCCCCCACGATTTCTGAGGGGGGGGGTGGGGTTCACTTCACTCGGGAGCTCCCGAGAGAAGTGAACCCCACCCTCCCCCTCAGAAATCGTGGGGGGTAGGGGTAGGGTTTTCCTGTGGCCCCCTAAGAGTAATAAGATCGTCCTCCGAGCTTCGCGAAGCGAAGACGTCGCACCGCGGTGCGGCTCATGCGTTCCAGGAAGGCTGGCACAGCCCCTTGTCCTTTGCCACCTCTGCTCTGTATCGGCGTTGCTTGGCACGAAACGCCTCTTTGTTGCGAGGTTGCGAAAGGGGGACGAGGATGATGATAATGAGGAGGGAGAGGAAGGATGATCAGGGCGAGGAGTCAAGTTTGCAAGGTCGAACGAGTCAGAGAACCCCACGTCTTCCCTCCTTCCCTCCCGCAAAGCCAGATGCATCAGTTGTGGCACAATTGCAAATGGGGGGTGGAACGCGTGACCATCTGGACAGGGGAGGGCGCTTGCGCTCGGCCTCGCTTCCGACCTATTTGGCGAAGGGAACATTACGCGGGCCGCGCAGGGGCGGGAGCGGGAAACTGTCCTGCAGACGCGGCGAAAACAAAGCATGCGCCGCTCTGACACGGCACTTCCACTCATCATTCACAAGTTGTGCTGCGCTTGGGCGAGGTCGCCGTTTCTCCTGTTTTCGCGCGGCCCGGCTCCCGCGATCGCTGTCATGCGTGATTCGGCGAGCGAGCCACTCGCCGCGCCCTCGCGGGACTTCCACTTCCGAGCGAAATGCGCACAGAGTTTGGGCGAGGGCGACAAATCTCCCATTCGCGCGGGCCTCCCAACATTGGCGAATGGAAAAGATGCGCCGCGTCGAAGCGGGAGCACTACACCTTCAAGCGAAATCTGCGCGGTGCCGAGGCGGGAGCGTCAGTTCCATCCGTTCGCGCGTCAACGACGACGACGAACTTTGTCTCACTCTGTCAAGAGTCCGAGAAGCGGGCGCAGGGAAAATAATCCTTACAGCCGCAACACGGCGTGGGTGGTTGCACCTGGCACGCGCGCGCAGTATGTACACATCTTCATTATTCGCTCACTCGCGTCAGGCATATTTCATTGTTCGTCGTACATCGTTTGTCATGCCAAATTTCGGGAGCCCATTTTCCCCCAACACAGAGCTTGCACTTACAGTATTAACTTCTCGTCAAATGAGCTGGACTGGTATGCCAGTCTGGCGGGTATGTTGTCGCCGTCCCCGCCCGAGTCGCTTCTTCGCCGCCTTGGCGTCTGTGTCGGTGTGCCGCTCTGGCGGCTAAGTTGTCGCCGTCGTCGCCATTTCGCCGCCACGATGTCTGTGTCGGTGTGCCGCCCTGGCGGCTACGTTGTCGCCGTCGTTGCCCCGTCGCTGCTTCGTCGCCGCCTGTCGTCTGGATCGGTGTGCCGTTTTGGCGGATATGTTGTCGCCGTCGATGCCCCGTCACCGCCTCGTCGCCGCCCGTCGCCTGGGCTGGTGTGCCGCTCTGGCGTCAAGGTGATCGCCGTCGGTGCCCCGTCGCCGCCTCGTCGCCGCCAACACATGTTGCAGATCGCATAGACTGCACAACATGTGCTGCGCAACACATATATCGTACCAACATATTGCACCACGCATATTGCCACATATATATATACACACATATATATATCCACATTTCACCACACAGATTGCACGACATAGATCGCACTACACAAATTGCACAACCTATAATGCACCTCGTACGCTGCACCACACGGGCTGCCCCACATCGGTTGCCCAGCATAGTTTGCACCACATCGAGTGCACAACGTAAATGACACCACGTATATTGCAGCACGCAAATTGCGCAACATCGATTGCACAATAGATTGCACCATGCATATTGCACCACATCGATTTTACAAGATATAGGTTCCCTTGATAGAGACTTGGGATCTACCCCCCCCGTCCACACCAGCCCCCTGGATTCAACCGCCCCCCCTTCTCGTATTGCAAGTTACAGCTGAGCTTGCCCTTCGTCCACCCTAAATATGAATTCGAACCATCCCAGCCAGGACTGAAGTCAGTATCGATATCCCCCCTTCCCCTTCTGCCAAAAAATATGCGCGCGCACTTGCTGATCAAAATCTTCCATGTTCGATAACTCCTTGCAACAGACGGGACGAAGTGCACACGCACGCTTCGTCGCACGCGCTTGCCGGACTCGTTCGAAATCTTGAGGATTCGGAAAGGTTTCAAAATCGAAAGTCCCGGCTATATATATATATATATATGTGTGTGTGTATAGATGCACAGAAATATCCATATAAACACATGGTTTTGCAACGCCAGTTCTCAAACAAACCTGCGCGCGCGCTCGTGCGAATTCAACGAAAACCATACGTTGTTCAATCTTGTCATCAAGTTGTGCCCAACGGGTTTCTCGCGCCGCATGGCGAACTCATCCGAACGCCCTTGCGCGCGTGCTGGGGGGGCACGATACGCGTCAAGTAATGCCACGCGGGCCACTCGCGCGCGTTGGCCGCGCGCGCTTGTCGAACTCCTTTCAAAACTGTCACCACCGACGCGAGGACGCCGTCATCGTTATCGGCGGGGATGATCAACATAGGCGCCGTCATTGGCCTTGCCGTCGTCACCGGCTACTTCCATAATCGTGTCTACCGCTTTCGGCGTCGCCATGATACCGTTGCCGCCGAAGTCACCGACTCGCAATGAAGTGCCCGCTGGGAAGTGCCCGGCGGTCAGCGCCACCGCGGGCGCGCCGGTCGAGCAGCACTAGCTGCTCGCTGCGCGCGCGAGCACGCGCGGGCTAGCGCGGCCGGAGAGATACGCCGAGCACTCATCGCAATCGCCACCGCATGGTTTTGCAAGCCAACTTGCGGGTGGGTGACAAATCATTGCGAGCATTGGTGAACTGCACCACGTAGGTCGCACCACATATGTATATTCTCTTTTCTAAAGAAAACAGGATCCACCTCCCTGCTGAGGCTGGACTTCACGGCGCAGCTTTCCGCACTGCAATGTACCGACGATTCTGCCGTCACCGTCTATCTTTAGCCTGCACTCGCACAATCCCAGGGGGGGGGGGGCGGTATCGACCATCCCGCCATCCTCTGCAACAAATACAACGCGCGCGCACTCGTCGATCAAAAACCATCAGCTTCTCAAAACCCCTTGCAACAAACATTAAAATGCGCACGCGCGCCTCGTCGCGCGCGCAGACCGAAATACTTCAACAACCATTCGTTTAGGAGGAATTTCAAAATCGAGTGTCCAAAAAAATCAAACCACTTGGTTTCGCAGCGTGGATGTTCCAAAAGAAGTTCGCGCTCGCGCTCTTGCGAATCCCCACGATAATTTACAGCATTTTCAACATGGCCACACCGCGCTACCAAGCGGGCTTCGCGCGCGCATGTCGAAATCATTCGAACGCCCTCGCGCGCGTGCTGTCGCGAGAATCATCCTGCGCAGCTCGGGGCGCGCGCGCCGAAATCAATTTAAAGCCTCGGGGTTCGGTCGGATTTCAAAAGCGAGCGCCCCGAAACCACTTAGATCAGATTTCAAAGAAGCCTGGGTTCGCGCCTTTGCGAATTCTTATCTTGCGCCGCGCGCCGAAATCACGCGCGCGCCCTGGCTCGCGCGCTGGGGGGGGGGGGGGGCGCGATCCGCGCCAACTAGAACCGCGCGGGCCAGTCCCGCGCGTCGGCCGCGCGCGCATAATTATCGCACTCCTTCCAGAACCTCCATCGCCGACGCGCGGGCGCCGTCGTCGTCGCTCGCGGGCGGGATCGGCGTCGGCGCCGTCGATGGCGGCGCCGTCGTCGTTATTAACATCGCCACTGGCATCGCTACTATCATCGTCGCGTCTACCGTTGTCGACGTTGCCATGATATTGCGCCCGCCCAGGTGGCCGACTCGCAGTGGTGCGCCCGCTGGGAAGTGCCCGGTGGTCGGCGCCGCCGCGGCCGCGTCGGCCCGGCCGCGCAAGCTGGCCGCCGCCGCGCGCGCTCGGTCTGGCCCGGCCAGAGATGCGCACCAGCCAACGCCGAGCAATCACCGCAATCACCGCCGCATGGGCATTGCACGCCAAGTTGCGGGCGGGCGGGCGGGACGTCTGCAAGAGCATGAACTGCGCCAATTTGCTTGTAAAAACCAATTGCGCCCAAAGAGGTAGACCCCCCCCCCACGCGCCCCCCAGGATTATCGACGCCCCTTTTCACGCGGCAATGTACATGTGGTTCTGCCTCATCGCCCGTCCTAAGTTTGAATTCACGCCGTCCCAGCCAGGCCAGCGTCGCCCCCCTCTGCCATCCATTGGAAAAATCGTATGCGCGCACATTTGTGCATTATAAATCATAAGGTTTCAAGATCCCTTGCGCAAGAATATGAGGAAGTGCACGCGCGCGCGTCGCCGCGCACGCATGCTCAAATTATTCGAGAACCTTCGGTTTCGCGAAGATTTCAACATGGAGCGCCCGAACATCACATTGACAAGAATTGTTTCGCAACCCGGGCTTTCAGAACAAAGCGCGCGCGTTCTCGCGAATTCTTAAGAAAACCACAGTTTTTGATACGTCTTTGAAAAGTGCTACCAAACGGGCGTCGCGCGCGCACGTCGAAATCGAACGAGCGCCCTCGCGCGCGCGCCGTCGCGAGCACCCATTGCAAACAACTGGGCGAAACGCGCGCGCGCGTCGTCGCGCACGCGCGCCGCAATCAGTCAAACACTTTCGGTTTCGCAGCGGCCTCAACAACCGAAGGTCCAAAAACCACACAGACACGCGTGATCTCGCAACGCCAGTTCCCCACCGAAAAAAAAAAGCGCGCTCGCGCTCTTGCTCATTCTTGAGCGAATAAGGTTGTTCAACATATCTAATGGAATTCTGTCAAACGGGCCTCCTGGCGCCGCGCGCCGACATCATTCGCGCGCCCTTGCGCGCGCGCAGGGGGAGCGCGACCCGCGTCAATTAAAACCGCGCGGGCCACCCGCGCGCGTCGGCCGCGCGCCCATGTCGAACTCCTGCCAAAACCGTCATCGCCGACGCGAGGGCGCTGTCATCGTCGCCGGCGCGATCGGCATCGGCGCCCGCGCTGGCCGCGCCTTCGTCGGCGTCAACGTCGCCACCAGCTTCGCCACTATCATCATCGCGTCTACCGTTGTCGACGTCGCCGCGATACCGCGCCCGCCCAAGCCGCCGATTTGCAGCGAAGTGCCCGCTGGGGCGCGCCCAGCGGTCAGCGCCGCCGCGGCCGCGGCGGCGGCGCCACACTAGCTAGTCGCCGCCGCGCGCGCTAGGGTTGGCGCGGCCGCGAAGATGCACCGGCCAACGCCAAGCGCGCACCGCAGTCGCCACCGCATGGGTTTTGCAAACCCAGCTGCGGGTGGGTGGGTGGGATGCTTGCAAAAGCATGGGATGTGCCAACTCGTTTGTTAAAACCAATTGCACCACATAGGTCGCCCTACATGCATTCCCCTTGCCCCCAGGATGAACCACTCATGTTTCGCATAGCAATGCGCATATGATTTTGCCCCCTCGTCCATCAGCCATCAGAAATATGTATTCGTACCACCCCGGGCAGGGCGGCATCCGCCAATCTCCTCATCCTTGTTGTAAGTATCGCATGGGCGTGCACTCGCTTAGCAAAGCTCAGCAGCAGTTTCAAACATCCGTTGCAAACGCGCGACGAAAGGCGCGCGCGCGTGTCGTCGCGCGCGCAATCCGGATAAGAAAAAACCATGGGTTCAGTATACATAAAAATTCGAGTGCCACGAAAACATATAAAACCAAATTGTTTTGCAACGAGGGATTCCAACAACAAAAAAAACGTGCTTTCGCGCTATTGCAGATCCTTAAGAAAACCGATTGTTTTTCAACATGTTGATGGCATGCTACCACGCGGGCCTCTCGCGCGCGCGCATCGAAATCAATCGAACGCCCCTGCGCGCGTGCCGTCGCCAGGACCCCCGGCAAGTCAAGGCGAAGTGCGCGCGCGCATCGCTGCGCGCGCGCCGAAATTTGTCAGCAGCCCGAGGTGCCACGTGGATGTTTAAAACGAGTGTCTCGGAAAGATATGCACACGTACACGCGTTTGTAACATCGGGCTTCAACAAGGACTGCTTGCGCGCGTGCTCTGGCGAATTCCTATGCAAACCATAGGTTTCCCAACATTGTCATCAAATTCTGTCCAGCGTGCCTCTCGCGCGCGCGTCGAAATCGTTCGAGCGCCCTTGCGCGCGCGCTGGAGGGGCACGGTCTGCGTCAAATAACACCGCGTGGGCCAATCGCGCGCGTCGGCCGCGCGCGCGTCGAACTCTTCCCAAAACTTCCATCGCCGACGCGAGGACATCGTTATCGGCGGGGGTGATCAGCATCGGCGACGCCATCGGCCTTGCCGTCGCCATCGCCACCATGTCCACCATCATCGCTACTTGCATCATCGCGTATACCGTCGTCGGCATCGCCATGATACCGCGCCCGCCGAGGTCACCGACTCGCACTGAATTGCCGGCTGGGAAGTGCCCAGCGGTCCGTCAGCGCCACCGCGGCCGCGCCGGTCGCGCCGCGCTAGCTGGCCGCTGCGCGCGCGAGCACGCGCGTGCTAGCGCGGCCGCGGAGATGCACCGGCCAACGCCAAGCACGGATCGCAGTCGCCGCCGCATGGGTTTTGCAAGCCAAGTTCCGGGTGGGCGGGCGGAATGATTTCGCGAGCAGGGGACTTGACAACTCACTGCGCGCATTGCTGAGTTGCACAACAAATGCTCTCCTGTATAATGGAGTAATGGATTCTAACCTCCCCCCCTGGACTTGGCGATCCATTTTTTCGTTGTGCAATTTACATTTGATTCTGGCCCACGGTCCATCCGAAATGTGAATTCATACCGTCCCTGCCCAGCCGGAATCGACACCCCTCGCCGTCCTGCGCAAAAAATGTCACGCGCGCGCCCTCGCTTATCTAGAATCATCCGTTTGCAGGACTCTCTTGCAAGCGACGGGGCGAAGTGCGCGTGCCCGCGTCGTCGGGTGCGCATGCCGAAATGTTTGAGACAACACAATGGTTTCGTAGAGGTGTCAAAATCGAGAGTCGCGACAAAACGTGCAAACACATGGTTTTGCAACAAACATTCTCACACACAATTAAAAAACGTTTGTACCCGCGCTCCTTGCGAATTTTTTCTTTAAGAAAACCAAAGCCGTTCAACATTGTCATACAATGTTCCCAGCTTGGCCTCTCGCGCGCGCGTGTCGAAATCGTTCGAACGCCCTTGCGCACGTGCTGTCGCAAGAATCATTCTTAACACGTGTGACGAAATGCACGCGCGCGCATCGTCGCGTGCATGCCGAAATCATTGAACAAACTTTCGGTGTCGTAAGGATGTCAAAACCGAGTGCCCCGAACACGTAAAATCTCACGGTTTGCAACATCAAGTTTCACACAATTCGTCGGTCGTGCTCTTGCGAATTCTCAAAGAAACCATCGGTTTCCCAACTTGTTCTTCAAGTTATGCCAAACGAGCGAGCCTCTCGCGCCGCATGTCGAACTCATCCGAACGCCCTTGCGCACGTGCTGGGCGTGACACCTCCGTGTTGAACGATATATCGCGGGCCAATCGCGCGCGCCGGCCGCGCGCGCATGTCGAATTCTTTCCAAGACCTTCATCGCCGACGCGAGGACATCGTCACCGTTATCGGCGGGAGTGATCAACATCGGCGACATCATTGGCTTTGTCGTCGTCATCGCCACCTTCGTCACCATCGCTATTCTCATCATCGTGTCTACTGTTGCCGGCGTCGCCATGATACCACGCCCGCCAAAGTCACTGAGTCGCACTCAAGTGTCCGGTGGGAAGTGCCCAGCGGTCAGCGGCACCGCGGCCGCGTCGGTCGCACCGCACTGGCTGGCCGCTGTGCGCGCGAGCGTGTGCGGGCCAGCGCGGCCGCGGAGATGCACCAGCCAACGCCGAGCACGCATCGTTATCGCCGCCGCATGGGTTTTGCAAACCAAGTTGCGGGTGGGTGGGTGGGATGTTTGCAACAGTGGAATGTGTCAATTCGTTTGTTAAAACCGATTGCACCAAATAGACTGCATCACGTTTGACTGCCCAACATCGGTTTCAGTAAATGTATTGCACAGCATCGGCTGCACCACATATGCTGCTCCACCTAGATTGCACCACGCAGATTGCACGACACTTTCCTACCGTCCAGCGAAGCCCAGTGGCACAGGAGAACACAGAGGGGGAGGAGGAGCGGGAGGGGGGGGGGGGCGGCGGAGAATCCGTAACCGCCGGAGAGGGCGAATACTAATTTCGAGTCATTTGTCTGGCGGGCCAGGGCGTTCTTGCAGCCGGCGGCAAACCGCCGCGCGCCGATCGGTCTCGCTGCCGCCGGCGCGCGCGGCCCCCAGCAGCAGCAGCAGCCCGGCCGCAAATAGTTGTTTTCTTTTTTTTGTTGTTTCTCTCTCTCTCTCTCTCTCTGTCCCTCTCTCTCTCTCTTTCTATATGTGTGTGTATGTGCGTGTGTGCGTGTTTCACAACATTGTTTGCACACCGTAGTTTGCACCACATAGAAGGCACAACATACATCGCACCACGTATGTTGCACCGCACAATGTATAGCACCAGATAGATTACCCCACATAGGTAGGACCACATATGTTGCTAGCAACGCACTGTTTGGGGTCCACGCTGGCTAATATTATTTAGGGTGTATGGTGTTTTGTTTCGGTCCTGTGTAACCGCTTTGGGGCCAGGGCGAATCACAAATAAGCTGAATGCGAGTAGTCATGGTGCCACCCTGTTGTGCATAAGCCTTTGGACAGCTGCGCAGTAGCGCTCGGAGACTTTGCATCCCCTGGCGTGTTCAGGCGAGCCCGCCACGAGCTCGCCACTGAAAAGTCGTGCGGAGCATAATCAATCACGATCGTTATGTATGATTTCACAGACGACGTTCCCAGGCATCCGACGTCTCGAGGAAGATTACGACCGCAGCAAAAATAATATCACTATCAGAGCTCTAGCCTCCAGCTTTCTGCTGTACCATTCGAGCCGTGCCGATCCGTGAGCTTCGGGACCAGCGTCACGAGCCATTTCTGTTATGGCCCCCTCTGGGGTCCCACACTTGGCCCCAGAGACGCCGAGGTCGCAAGCAAAACGCCCGTGCTGGATGCCCTTGCTCGCAACGCCTGAAGGTGTATGGACAGCAACGGGCCTCCGGAAACCCTCTCTGCGAAAGAACGTGCCCCCCCACCCCTCCCCCAGCGGGGGTTCAACCTCGCCTCGTCGGCGAATCGCGCCGTGTCTTGCAGCGCCTTCGGCGCGTGGCGGCTGCCCGCGACGTGTGTCGGTGCGGGACGCGCTCTGCCAAGGATGGCCAGGCTGATCCAGCCGTGCCAGCGAGGGCCCCTCGAGACGTCCAAGCAGAGACGGAGATATGATCGATGTGCGTACTTCTCAGCCTTTCTCCTCCTCACTCCCTCCTCGCCCCTGCTCACTCCCTCCTCCCCCCATTCAGACACCTGGGCCCGTGGCTGGGAGGGAGACGAGAGAATAATGAAAAGGGGGGGAGGAGGAGGATGTCAGGTCAGGCCAGGCAGCGCTCTCGCGCGCCGTCGTGGCCTGGCCTCCTCCACGCTGGCGCGCCGAGAGAAGGAGCGATTCGTCAGACTCCGAGCCGGAGCCAGCAAGCGGCTCCGAGTCTGGATGCCCCCCGTCCTCGCTACTTACAGTCGGCCTTGATGAGCAGGTCGACCATGCCAAATCAAAGGCCATGCCCCCTTCAGTCCTAAAAACGACGCGAGGATCGGGACAAAATCGGATCGGGATAACTCGAAATCTCTGAGAATCGGCGGGTTTGGAGGACGTATTAGGCGCCGCGGCCGCTCCAGAGCGTTCCGGAACGCTCTGAGAGCGCTCCGGAACGCTCTGGAGCGATTTATCCCGATCCTAGCCCTGTTTTAGTCCTACGGCAGTGTGTCCAATCAAGTCCGACTGCGGCTGCGGCGGGGAGCTGCGCCTTGGGGCAGCTGCCTACAGTGGAGGCCAATGCCAAGAGACACCCTGCTTGCTTCCAGGGTGCCCTTGGTTTCTTGGCTTTCGATGGTTTTGCGATGGAAGGCGTGACGTTCCAACACCAAAAACCAATGGACGTCATGGGGTCTCAGGGTTGGGTTTCTTTGGGGAGGTCTCTTGTGGACTGGCCTCCACTGTATGGCGATGTTGCCCTCAGAAGAGTCTTGTGCCCTCTCGCGTGCCCTGTCCAATCGAGTCCGACTGCAGCTGCGGCGGGAAGCTGCGCCTCTGGGCCATTGCCTGCCTTGCCGTCCCTCTCGCTCCCTCTCTCGCCCTCCGCCTTGCCACGAGGCCCAGGCGCACGCCTGGATCGCCCGGCGGCCTGGCGAGGGGGGCGAGGCAGGCAAATCAGCCCGTCGGTCGCGCGCTCGAGGGCGAGGCCCTCTTCCACAGCGTCCTCCTCCTCCTCCTCCTCCTCCTCCTCAACAATTACTCAATATGAATACTACTCTCCCTATTCCCCTGATGACGTCTTGGGAGTAGCCGCCCCCCCCCCCGCGTACTGTTTTTTTACACAGGTTTCCCCGGAGTTGGGTTTTCGCTTGCATTTTTTTCCAAAATGCTGCTCTCGCTGAGGCGCCGGCCTCATTTTCGGGCCCCGCTCGTTCCGAATCGTGCTCCCGCTGCAGCGTGGGTCTCATTTTCGGATCGGTGTTTTGCCTCCGTCGTTCAGGATGGCGTTCTCGCCCCAGCGCGGGCCTCTTTCTCGCGCGCCCATCCGCCCGCCACCACCGCACTGCGCCCCGCCCCGCCCACCGCCACTTCCACCCACCAACGCACGCACGCACGCACGCACGCGCACCGCCACCACCACCCCACTACCCCACCCACCACCACCACGCTACACCGCGTCACACCACATCACATGCGCGCGCACACAGACACACACGCACGCACGCACACACACACACACACACACACACACACACACGCACACACGCACACACACCACCACCACCACCACCGCCACCACCACCACCGCCATCACGCACGCACGCACCTGGCCAACCACCAAACCACCAAGACGCCACACCACGTCACACCACAGCACACGCGCACACACGCACACACACACCACCACCACCACCACCACCACCACCACCACCACAACCACAACCACAACCACAACCACAACCACAACCACGCACACACGCACGCACGCACGCGCACCACCACCCACTACGCACGCGCGCGCGGAGCCACGGGTCCGCTACGACACGCGTCCGCGGATAGAGAAAATCAGCGCCATGGTAAGGGATGGGAGGGAGGGGTAGGACGTCAGATCTGACGCGAGCACACATAGCTTGTCCTCATCCCCTCCCTCGCTCCCCGCCCCTCGAAGAACTAGGCACGGCACGAGCAGAAATGCATGCCGTTTGTGCATCTCCATCCTCCCTCGTCCCTCGCTCCATGCTTCCCTCGCCCTCCTCCTCCCTCGCCCCTCCCTCCCATCCCTCCCTCCCTCGGACGCACTGGTCTGCCACTTGAGCACCGTGCCTGCGCGTGCGCGCCAGCGAGGTGACGGGGACAAGGGATCAATGAGTCTCCCGCGCCCTCTCTAAGGGGCGTTCCGGCCGCTTCCTCCTCCTGTCAGGGCCAGAGCCTGTATTCAATGGTTTCTGCACCCTCCCGCCTGCCGACGTAAAGAGCCACTGCTGACGGGCCGACTTTTCCACGACCACAACCACAGCGACCACCACGACCACCACCGCAGCGACAGCCACCACGACACCCACCGCCTACGGCCAGCACCGCCACGACGTCCACGGCAATCCGACGACAGACCCCCGCCCCCCGCCTCGTCTCTTCTCCCCGCCTTTTCCCTCACCCCTGCCTGGCCGCCCTTGCATGCTGCTCCAGGTCTGTTTTGCTTCCCGTGGGAATTGTAATGTGCATGCATTTCGCCTAGCATGTGTTAGATATTTATGTTGCGTTTTTCGTGGCCAGACTCAGGACCATAACCCCAACGCCTGGGGGTCTCCCTTGGTGACGGGGGTGGGGACCCACACGGGTGCCCTCGGGCCTTCTTGGGAGGAGGAGGAGGAGAAGGACCAGTGTAAATCCAAGAGTCACTAACGAAGTTAGAATAAACCCTCCCTCCAAGCTCCCTCTTCACAGGCCCCTGCAACGGTTCATTTCCATTGGGTGAACTGCCTCGTTGGACGACAACCGTTTGAAGACCTTGAAGCATGCCAAAACATTGTTCCCGGGATTTCATCAACGCCACGGATCAACTTGACTTTTGCGTGTTGACGATCCTGAATCGTACCAGAACGCCGTTCCTGGGACTTCAGCACAGCGAATCGAAGTAACTGTTGCGCCCGCGTAATCCTGAATCTCTGCAGAACAGTATGTCTGATAGGTTGGTGAAGGGAGTCCGTGGACCTCTTGCAAATGTTCAAAACGAATATGCGCCGCGCTGAGGCGAGAGCCACATTTTGAAAAGGAACTGCCCTCAATCCGTGAAACTCTGGCAAATGTCTAAACGAATGTGCGCCGCGCTCAGGCGAGAGCCACACTTTGAGAACGACCCGCCCTCAATCCGTGAACCTCTTGCCAATTTGTTTAACGAGACGCGCTAAGGCGAGAGCTACACTTTGAAGTCCACCCGCCCTCAATCCGCGAAACATTTGCAACTTGTTTAACGAACGGGCGCCGCGCGAAGGCGAGAGCCACATGTTGAAAACCACCCGCCCTCGATGTGTGAAACTCTTGTTGCAAGTTTTTAACAACGAATGTGCACCGCGCTAAGGCGAGAGCCACTTGTTGAAAACCACCCGCCCTCCATCTGCGAAGCTGTTGCTATAACCTTCAGAGTCATGAGTGGTGGGGAAGTATGAGGCGAAACGCCCTGCCCGCCCTAAAAAACTGGCTCCGGGGTGCGAGAGTGAGAAGTTATTTATAAGGAGAGGAGGATGAGGAGGAGGAGGAGGAGGAGGAGGAGGAGAAGATGGAGGAGGAGGAGGAGGAGGAGGAGGAGGAGGAGAAGAGGGGGGAGGAGGGACCTGAGCGGAGGAGGAGGAGAAGGAGGTGGAGGAGAAGGAGAAGGAGGAGGAGGAGGACCTCCCCATCCTCCCCTCTCCCCCCCCCCGTCCTGCCTATGGTAGCGGTGGTGATGATGTTCCAACCTACTTTAGCCTTGGTCACCAGAATGAACTCCGAGCACCGAGAGAGCGACGAATCTGGAGGGCTTTCACGCGCCGGGTCCTGGGAGGCGAGACTCGTCCAACACGGTTTCGATATATATATATAATTGTTATATATATAGTTATAACAAATGAAGTCTAATGGATGATATATATATATATATGTATATATATATATATATATATATATGATGGGATTTCTGTGGTGCCCAGTTGCTCCCCCTGGACCGACGGCTCCCAGTAC
Source organism: Prorocentrum cordatum (assembly GCA_963575745.1). Taxonomy (NCBI): domain Eukaryota; class Dinophyceae; order Prorocentrales; family Prorocentraceae; genus Prorocentrum; species Prorocentrum cordatum. Next base: position 137,508 of record CAUYUJ010010824.1, on the reverse strand, counting down.
GTGGGCGAGTTCCGCGACGGCTGCGCGTGCGGCCAGGCGCTTGGCTCCCCCCTGGGCCCGCCGCCTCCCCGTGGTGCGCAGGGCGGCCGGGCGGCCCGTGGCCCCGCGGGGGGCCGCCGGCTGGGCGACGCCTCGCTCGGAGGAAGGGGAAGTCGCCGCAGGAGGAAGGGGAAGAGGGGGCGGAGGAGGAGGAGGAGGAGGAGGAGGAGGAGGAGGAGGAGGAGGAGGAGGAGGAGGAG
>CAUYUJ010010824.1:82500-137169 GCA_963575745.1 Prorocentrum cordatum | reverse complement strand
GAAGAGGTGGAGGAGGAGGAGGAGGATGAGGAGGAGGAGGAGGAGGAGGAGGAGGAGTAGGAGGAGAGAGGAGGATCCCGTGTGCCAGGACATCCCGCCGCGCGAGGGTCACCCAGAGGGCGCGGCTGGGGGCCAGGCGCGCGGGCCGACGCGGGCACTGCTGGCGTGGGGGGGCCCCGGCGGCCTCGGGCAGAAAAAACGTCGGCGAGGCTTGCCAGGCGGCTTCTCTCAGTTTCGTCGGAGGGGGTGAGTAAGGAGGGGGGGTGGAGAGGAGGAGGGGGGAGGAGGGGGAAGGGGAGGAGGAGGAGGAGGAGGAGGAGGAGGAGGAGGAGGAGGAGGGAGAGGAGAAGCAGGGAAGGCTTGTGCCAATTCTATGCTTCGGGCAAGTGCTCGTCGGCCACGGTGTTTGGAACCATCACGGCGCTTAGGATGGGTCGGTAGGGCGCTTTCCGATTCCGATTCGTTGACTTTTCCCCCTCCCAAATGTATGAAGTTCCTGTTGTAAGAACAGAGGGTCTGGGGTTAAGCATGCCATAACTAGGTCGGCGAATGTGGTGGGAAGTGATTGAACATTCTGGGGGTTCCAAGAACCCCAGGGGTAAAACGACATGGTGGATCCGTGCTCAGGCGACCAATGCTTGCTAGATTGCAGGTGATGGTGCCGATGCGGGCTACGTCAGGTCGCAAGGCTGTGCCTTGTGCAGCAAGAGCTGCGACCCTATCTTGTATATTATTTTCAAGTGCGCATGCGTGCAGGACGAGAGAGATTCCGTGTTCCCAAAGTGGCTTCAAAAGGAGGCCACCAGCTTGGACCCCGACAGCGCCGAGTTGGTTGCTTTTTTTCTACGGCGCGTTCCAGCGACTGGTTACCTTTTGTTATACGGCGCGTTCCAGCGACCTGGAGATGCGGCACCCCCACCTCCGACTAAAAACGGAGTCGCGCTGGATTGGTTCGTGGAGGCACTGCCAGGGTCAATGGATGCTGCTCCTCCTCCTTCTATTTCGCCAGGCCAAGGACTCTGGGGACATATTTTTCTTGATGGCTCGTGTCACAGGCACACCATCAAAAAAATGCCTCGTATTGAATTGGCTGCCGTGATGGTTCCCGACTCTGGAGAAAGATTTGGGGTCGTCCAAAGTCTTTTGTGGGATCTTTGGCCCCAGGCCCCCCAGGGAGTCGAGGTCGGTGCTTCTGCCTGGGGGGCCTTGAGTACCGATGGCCCCTCGCGTGTGTATTCTGACTGTTCTCACGCTGTGTCGTTAGGCAGTGTGGATGCCATCGACGCTGAGCGTCAGCAGAACAGTCATGTCATCCAGGTCACGCATAATTCCCAGTCGCTCGTTCTCTCTTTTGCGAAGGTGGATGCCCATCACACACAACCTCGTCGAAGAGGGCTCATCCAAGCGTGAACCTTTTTGTTGGCGCCGGGGCGACCACTATGCCGGCAGTGCGGCGAATGAGGTTTCGACCAGCAACCAAGGATATCCCCTTTCCGAGAACGAAAGTCTGCATCGTACGGTCAAGATTGCTCGTCTGGTCTTGCTGGCGGGAGCGGGGCTCCTACCGCTGTGGCCGAAGCTTCGGTTTCGGGCCCTGGCTCGTGCGCCCAGGGCGCAGGTTTCTGAGGAGTGCTCGTTGGGGGTCTGCCACGACTGGGCCCAGATGCTCATGTTGGCGCCGCAGGGTTTCTCTCAGGTGCTCCCGTGCGAAGTCCAAGCCGTTTGGAAGACCGCAGTTTGAGGAAGTCCCATCTTTACCAGGGCGTGCTCGAGGCATTGGGCCATGGGTCATTTGCCTTTCCGTGTTCAGACAAATCCCACCTGTTCTTGTCGCATGTCTTGCAAGTTCTACAGCAGTAGAGGTCAAGGTCAGAGCCCGAGTGGTAAGCGCCGCCGCCGCCCGCCCCACCCAGGCCACCCACCCACCCCCCCACCGACCCACCCACCCGACACAAACACACACACACAGACACAGACACAGACACAGACACAGACACACACACACACACACAGACACACACACACACACACACTTACACACACAACACAACACAACACAACACAACACAACACAACACAACACAACACAACACAACACAACACAACACAACACACACACACACATCCGTAGCCATTTTGGCTCAAGGCCATGGAGCACCCGACGACCGCGAGTCGTCCGCGGCGCTCTGAGCGCGAGGGGCTCTTCGCCTTGGGCCAGCTCACAAGTGATTGTTCTTCGTGCCGACAGCACGGGCCGCGAGGCCGCAGTTTTGGGCCGCGAGGCCATACGTCGGGGTCAGCCTTGCCATGGTGGCCTACGGGCAAGCAACTAGGGGCCGCTCCTGGGCCAGCGTCGCGGCGGGCGGCAAGGCCAAGGGCAACTGGAGCTACTGGGTCTGCTCCAGCGGCTTGTGCAGGGAGTGGAACTGGTGCTCGCTCTGGAAGTGCCGCGGCTGCGACCGAGTGGCCCCGCCGTGGGTCAAGGCAGCCCAGCCGCCCGCGGCTGCCGCCGGCCAGGAGTCGCCCGCCGCCGACGCCGAGGGCTTCGTCGTCCAGCCCCGTGGGAGGAAGGCGAGGCGCCAGGCCAAGCGCACTGCTGCCCGTGCGGCAAGCGCTGGGGCCGCCAGTCAGGCAGGCGTCAGCGAGGCCAGCAGCGTGCAGCATTCGGCCGTCGAGCAGCACCGCCTGGAGGTCAAGCGCATCGAGGACTTCCTCGCGGCCCCTGGCGGGTCTATCGACGAAGGGTGCCTGCAGTCGCTGCGAGCGGCCCTCGACCGCGAGCGGCGCAGGCTCTCGGCAGCCGAGGCGGCGCAGGCGGAGCGCAAGAAGGCCGACGCCCCCCTGCCCAAGGCGCTCCACGGTGCTGGCAACGCCCTGGGGAAGCTGGTCAGGCAGGGGCGGGCCAAGGAGCAGGCGCTGCTCAAGGCAGAGGAGGCCCACGCGGCAGCCATCGGAGAGCGTGAGGCGGCCATCGCGCGCGAGGCCGCCTGCGCTGAGGCGGTCGAGGAGTGCCGAGCTGCTCTCGAGGCTCACCGCGTGGAGCAGAGGGCCGCAGAGGCCAGGCAGGCCAAAGAGGTCGGCGCGGCGTTCATCGGCACGGACTTGCTTGGGATCGTCTTCGGCCTCATCCAGCAGGTCGAGGCCTTGCCCCGGGGCTTCGCCGCGGGCAATGGGGAGGCCGCCTTTGCTGAGGTCGCCAAGCAGATTGCAGCGGTCCGCAGGCGCGCTCCCCCCGAGGCCAGGGGGCGCTCTTCCTGGGCCGACACCCCCCTCGACGTCTCGGACGAGGACCTCGACGGAGATGAGGAGGAGCGGGCGCGGGCGTCGTCGGCCCCCCCTGCAGGGCGCGGCCGAGCGCGGCCAAGCTGCGCGCCGAGGAGAGGCGCACGGAGCGTGGCCCTCAGCCCAGCCGCTGGCTAGGGACCTGGCCAACGCTGGGGCAGCCCTCCTCGACGACCAGCCGCTGGCTACTGCTGCTGGGGGCTTTGCTGCTGTGGGCCGCTGTTGGGTTTGACATCGGCTCGGCAGGCCAGTGTTCGGTTGACAGCAGGAGGGTCAGACGGCGCCTGAGTGAGCAGGTGCCGGCGGAGTGGGGAGCCCAAGGCCTTTCCCAGGGCCTGGGCGAACCTACGAGAGCGGCACCTGGCCGAGGGGGAGCGATGAGGGCCGCCGACGGGCGGGTGGCCGATGCCCCCCACCCCCCCGCGCTCCCCGTTGAGGCCGCTGACGAGCGGGTGGCCGAGACCCTCGACGGGCTTAGCGAAGCCAAGGTGCCAAGTGGCCAGAGGACGAGGATGACGGCGCCGGAGGCCTGCATTGGCAAGGCTCGCCTCGGGCCGCAGCCAGTCCCTGAGCCTGGCCCTCGAGGACCTTGCCCCCTGCGCGCTGGCCTGGAGGTCCTGGGCTGCAGCGGGAACGTCTGGAACAGGAGCGTCGAGGTCCTCGAGGCCTTCTTCCACGCCCACCAGTACTGGCCACAGCTGGTCCTCCTTCAGGAGACGAGGCTCACCCAGGAGCGGCTCCCTGGGGCCAGGGCGCTGGCACGCCGCCTCGGCCACGCCGCCTTCTTCATGAGGCGGTGGCCACGGGCCAGCCTGGCCCGCACGCCACGTCGGGCGGCGTCGCGATCCTGGTGAGGGCTGGACTCCAGGCCGAGGAGTCTGCATGCCAGCTCCCTGCGGCCCTGCACCACCGCCTCATCGGCGTTGAGGTGGCGGCGCCGTCGGGCCTCCGCCTCCTGGCCTTGGCAGGGCACTTCCAGCACTCCTTGGGCCCGCGGGGGATCAACCTCGACCTGTTCTCCTCGGTCTCGGACCTCGTGGCATTCTCGGTCGACTTGCCCTGGGTCCTCCAGGCGGATTTCAACATGGAGCCCGAGCCCTTGCAGGAGTTGGGCCGGCCTGCAGCGGTTCGCGGTCAGGTGCTCGGGCCCTCTGAAGCGACCTGCGTTGCCCAGGGCTTGGAGCGCGTCTACGACTGGTTCGTCGCGTCGTCCGACCTGGCCACGTGCACGGCGTCCTGCGCGACCACGCTCAACGACTTCGGACTGCGCCCGCACTCTCCTGTGCTGCTGCGCCTCCAGGACGTCAGGTGCGATGCCCTGGTTGAGGTGCCCTCCCGTCCTGCGCGGTTTCCAGAGGTGGAGGTCAAGGGTCTGCGCTCCCACGAGGACGCCTTGGCCCAGGCCTTCACTGTCGGCGAGCGCGGGAAGGTGTCGCAGAAGGATGTAGCTTGGTCATGGGCTCAGGGTTCGCACCCGACCTGCCTCTCTGCTGCTTTCGGCGAGTGGATGGAGGCGGCGGAGGGCACCCTCACGGGCATCCATGAGATTGCGCCAGGCGACCTGCCACGCTAGCTTGGGCGAGCGGCAGGGCCCAAGACCAGGCGCATGCCCTTCAGCGCGCTGGTGCAGCGCGAGGCCAGGCTGAAGCACAGCATGCTGACCCACCGCCTGAGGAGCTGCCTGGCGGTCGCCCTCCAGAGGCTTCGTGCCGAGCAGGCCAGCAGGTGGCACCCGACCCACTCTTGGTGGTATGAGCAGCAGGCTGGGGCGAGGGCGAAGCTCCTGGACGAGGCGACCCAGGAGGAGGCATGGCTTCGGAGCGCGCCCCTCCGTGGGGCCACCGACGAGAAGTGGGGTGACCTCGCCTTCCACGCGGGGGTGAAGGGCTGCCCCGCGGCGATCGCCAAGCTGCAGTCGTGGCTCCTGGCGTCCCAGAGGCGCGATGCCGCTGAAGGAGCTGCCGCTTGGCGCAGTTGGGCCCAGACGGCGGTGGAGAAAGGAGGCCGCCTGGCACACCGCTTCTCCAAGGCGGCCCCCACGCCCGTGGTCAGGGACGCCGACACAGGGAGGCCCCTCGTCGGCATGGACGCCGTCGACCAGCTCACGCGCACATGGCAGCGGCTCCGGCTCCAGGAAGGGTTCTCCAGCGGAGTCGGAGCCCACCAGTGGGATGTTGGTTCCTGGACGCTGCCGCCCATCACCCTGGAGGCCTTGCAGCCGGCGTGCAGGCGCTACGGCCCGTCTGTGGGGCTGGGCTGCGACAACCTGCACCCTCGCCAGCTTCTCCTGCTGCCAGTGGCGCTGCAGCTTCGCCTGATCGACATCCTCACGGCGTTCGAGGACGAGCCTTCTTCGATCAGGGGACATGTGACGCTCGTGGTTTTTATTCCTAAAGCTGACGCAGGGACGAGGCCCATCGCGCTGCTCCCGCTGGCCTTGCGGCTTTGGTCTCGCCTGAGGCAGCCGTGCTGTGCCCGATGGGAGTCAGACCACAGCTTCCCCTTCTTCTGGGGTCGCGATGACCGAGATTGCGAAAGAGCGGGTTGGATCCACAACTGATTCGCGGGCTACGCGATGGCCTCCCCGCACTTCGAGGTGGCCAGCCTGTTCCTGGACATCCGCAAGTTCTACGAGCACGTGCGCCACGACGTCCTCTGGATGTCAGCCCAACGCTTTGGCTTCGACCTGAAGCTGCTGCGCGGCCCCCTCGCCATCTACCAGGCCCCGAGGATCGTGCTGGCGGGTGGCATGGCTTCGGCCCCCTTTGGGGCCAGTGGCGCAGTGTTGGCGGGCTGCGCGTGTGCGACGGCTGTTGCTAAGCCTCCCCTTCTTGGAGGCCTCCTCGCGGCTGGGGCTCAGCGGCCGCTTGCCACCCTGCGCAACTTGGTGGACGACGTCTCGCTCCAAGCTGTTGGCTCGGCGAGGCTGGTCGTGGACCAGCTCGTGGGGGCCAGCGGGGAGGTGCTGCGACACCTCCAGGCCCACCACCTCCCGCTCAATGAGGGTAAGTCCGTTTTCCTGGCCTCGTCTGCACAGGTGGCGGATGGCCTCGCCGCCAGCTGGGCCGCCCTGGGCTTCGAGGTCCAGCGTGGATCCCAGGCCCGCAACCTGGGCACCGACGCCAACGTGACCCGCCGATGGGTCCATGAGGGAGGCGCCCGCGCGGTGGGAGGCCTCTCCCGCGCCGGGCGGCTGAGAACCCTGGGCTCGGCGGGGGCCTCGGTGGTGCACATGCGCCGCGCAGGTCCAACCGCCGCCATGCTGTGGGGCAGGACGGCAACAGGGGTGCCCGACGGCGAGCTTCACTCCTGGCGCCTGGCGGCAGCGCGCTCGGCAGGGAAGCTTCCCAAGGGCGCCTCCCTTGGGCTGAGGCTCAGGGCGATCGAGGTGCAGCGCTCCACCGACCTGGACCCGAGCCCAGCCCTGGTGCGCGCCGCGGTGCAGGTGGCAGCCAGCCTCCTTCAGACGGGCGAGGTGCCCCTGAGGATGTTCGTTACCTGCCTGGAGGAGGCCGAGCGCGCGCGCGGCAGCGCCAGGGTGCCCTGGGTGAACTGCAAGAACCCAGTCGACGCCCTGGCCCTCTCTCTGTTGCGGGTCGGTTGGCGCTTCTCGGCTGGGCACATCCTGCACACCGACGACGGCCACACCTTGGACATGCTGATCATGGGCCCCCGCGAGCTCGGGCTGCTTGCTGCGGCAGGTGCCCGCAGGGCCTCCGACAGAGCTGATATGACGCGGCTTGGGCACGGAGCCGCCCCCTCCATGCCCTTGTTTTGGGACGCACTCGGCCAGGTCATCGGGCCGCACGGCAGGTTCAGCAGCAGGGAGAAGGCCGCGGTGGTGAGCTACCTGTCCAACGCCCACTGGCCGCAGACTCGCCTCTTCGCGGCGGGTGAGCGGGGCCGCCCTCGCTGCTGCGCCTGTGGCGAAGTGCGTGGCAGCCTCTGGCACAGGCCCTTCGAGTGCCAGGCCCTGGCCGCTGAGAGGAGGGACTCTGTGTCAGCCCGCCTCCTTCCCTGCGCCACTCGAGCGAGGCAGCGAGGTGAGGAGGCGGGGGGGGTGCTTCTCCAGGTGCTGGCTGCCGCAGCCCCCGCAGACGGCCTGGAGGTCGGACGCGATGGCAGTCATGTGGGTGAACAGGCCTGCCGACGGGCTGCTAGGCGGTCGCCTCTTCCTCGACGGCTCGGCGCTCGACCCTGAGTTTGAGTGCGTCCGTAGGGCTGGCTGGAGCATCGTGCAGCGCGACGAGTTCGGCAACTTGGAGGCGGCGGTGCACGGCACGGCCCGCCTCAACCTTTGCCCCTTCCAGACGGCGAAGGACGGCGAGGACTTCGCGGTCTGGATGCTGAGCCGCTACCTTGGGCCTTCGATCATCGAGATCAGCATCGATTGTGCGTCCACAGTCAGCTGCTTGAAGCTCGGCAGGAAGTATGCGACGGCAGCCAACAAGCCCAATGCACACCTGTGGTCGGCCGTCTACGCCTCGCTAGACGCCGACTCGCTCATTGTGAACAAGGTGGCGGCCCGCTGCACTGAGACCGACCGATGTTCGCGAGGGCAGGATCCCGGAGTTTCAGCTGCTTGGGAACGCTCACGCCGACAAGCTGGCGAAGGCGGGGGCGGCCCTCCACATGGTCAGCGCGGCGGCCAGGCGGGAGTTCTTCGGCACGATGGAGGTCGTGAGAGAGCTCCCCAGGTGGATCGCGCAGGCCTCGATCGTCCAGGACAGGGACTCCAAGGACTGCGAAGGCCTTCCTGAGTGCGACGAGCACAGGACTGCTGTCACCTTCGCGGTCCCGCTGGAGGAGTGTGCTGACGGCCCGCGGGCGGCTCCCGTGAACAGGTCGGGCTCACCGCCCGCCGCCGCTGGGGCCCGTGGGGAGCTGGCTAGCAGCCGCCCCGCCGCTGTCGGCGCCTGGGCCTCGGCGGCGCGTGACGGGGGAGTCGCGCTGGGCGCCCTAGTCTCCGCCGTCGCAGGCCACGCCCTCGCGCGCGCCAGGCGCGGCGAGGACGGCGACCAGCAGGAGATCATTGCGTGCACCAGATGTGGTGCGTATGCGAGGCTTGGCGGACGCCCTGGCCCGCAGCTCAAGCTCAGGGAGCGCTCGCTGTCCTGGCGCAACGGGCCTCCCCAGGTCGCTGCGGGACCAGAAGTCGCGGCGGGAGCGTGGCCTCCACCCTGGGGGCACGCCGCGCGCCCGCGACGCGCGGAGGAAGGGGGCGGAGGCCCCCCGCCTTCGCAAGGAGGCCGAGGTGCCGCAGGACGCCAGGGTGCGCTTCCTGAAGTGGCTCGGGGCCCAGCCTGATGGCCCAGCTGGCGCCGAGGGCAGCGCCTCGGCGGCAGACGCTGCTGGGGGCGGCGCTGGCGCTGCGGCCTCCTCCTCGACAGAGCTGCCCGCTGCGGCTGGTGGCGCCGTGGCGGGTGCGTTATCGCGGCAGGCCTGGCTGGATGCTTACGGCCGCGATGAGGAGAGCCTGCTGAGCCGGGCTGAGGAGGCCGACGAGGCCCGTCGCGAGCGCCAGAGCAGGAAGCGGCGCAGAGACGACGGAGATGGAGGTGAGCGAGTCCGCGCTGGCCCCAGCCTTGGGGCGCTCGGACCGCGCGAACGTGCGCGTGCCGAGCCTTGGACGTCCCTGGCTGTGGAGCGCCAGCCTGCCTCTCCTCCTGCCCTCCCGCTGTGTCCGTCTTTTTTGGACCCCTGGTGGACGCGGGCCTCGGCGTGTGGGCGCGAAGTTTTCTGCGCCTCGCCCGCCTCGCCGTGCCGCTTGGGGCTGTGCAAGCATGTTTGGGGCGTTGCCCGCCGCGTGTCTGCGCTGGTGTATATATCCCAGCGCTTCGCGCTGATGCCCCTCGACGGGGGTCTGAGCTGACAGGCCGAGCGGTGCCTCGGGGCCGATGTGCCCTGGTGGCTGCCTCTGCGGCTCGTTTGGGCTCTCGGGTTCCCCTGTGGCCCGCCCCCTGTCTTGGGATGGCCCCTTGTGGCTTTGGCCCCTCAGTGGGGCCTGGGCCCTCTGTGGGCTTCTTTTTAGTCTTTATAGGCCCCGCGTCGACACACACACACACACACACACACACACACACGCACGCACGCACGCACGCACGCACACACACACACACACATACACACACACACACACACACACACACACGCACGCGCGCGGACGCACACACGCACTCACACACACACACACATCCTTGTTTCGTATTGTTATATACCCCCACCTACCTCGTATTCCGGCCAATAGCAACCCAATGCGGGACCTCCCATCCGGATTGTAAAAAATCAATACAAAGTGGCCGTTTTTCTTCTCAACATCGTCTTTCTTGTCGTCGACGATGCGAGAGGCGTGGCAGGAATGGGACGCGGCGCGCATCGCGCGCGGCAGTCAATCTGGGCCCGCCCATCTTGATTGTAAAAAAATAATACAAAGTCTTCGCTTTTTCCTCTCATCATGGCCTGCCTTATCGCCAACGGTGCGAAATGTGTGGCAGCAGTGGGAAGCGGCGCACGTATGGGACGCGGCGCACATCGCGCGCGGCCGTCAATCCGGGCCCGCCCATCCTGATTGTAAAAAATCAATACGAAGTCTCCGTTTTTTCCTCTCAGCATGGCCTGCCTTGTCGCCGACGGTGCGAAATGTGCGGCAGGAGTGGGTCGCGGCGCACATCGCGCGCGGACGTCCATGCGGGTCGCGGGCCCTCCCATCCTGATTGTTAGAAAACAATACAGAGTTGCCGTTGTTTCTTTCATCATGGCCTGTCTTGTCGTCGACGATGCGGAATGCGCGGCAGGAATGGGGCGCGGCGCGCATCGCGCGCGGACTTCTGGGGCAACCCCAAGGCAGCAGGGGCCACCTTGCTTGTCAGAAACAGTGCCATGCGGATTCTCCTTGCCCACATAGCTGTTCTTGTCGTCCACCCCGCAAAAGTGCATGGCAAAAACTGTGCGCGCCACACACCCCTCCCCCCCGCTCGAAGTGAATGAAATGACCTTCCCGCTTGGGCGCCGAGCGATTTTTTTTCAAGGTTGCGCTCCCGCTTCGGCTCGGCGCACGTTTTTAGCTCGCCAATTCACTGGGCGCCGGGGTGTTCCAGGAGGCTCTGGGGTGACGAATGCCTGGGAGGTTTTTGCTTGTTCAGGCTCTTGGAGGGCCTCCTGAAGCTCCCCGCGGTTTCTTGGCGCTACGGCCGTCTGGAGGCCATTGTGAGCGTCTTGGAACGATCTTTCGGCGACTCAGGGCCCGTCGGATCGTCTCGGGGGCGTCTCGGCTCTCTTGGGGCGTTCCTGGGGTGCTCTGGGACCTGGAAGTCAGCGCCGAAAAAGAAAACCATCGCTGGAACCGACGTGCCCAGGACCTGCTCGGGTTTTTTTTCTTCCGGGGGCCCCCAGGGGCCGCCTCGCGCGCGCAAACTAGAAGATTGTTAACTAGTTACCGGAGATCTTGGCACGCCTCTGGCCCGTTGGGCTGGCCCGAGACTTGCACATATGGGACGCGGCGCACATCACGCGCGGCCGTCATTCCCGGGCCGCCCATCCTGACTGTAAGAAATCAATACAAAGTCTCCGTTTTTTCCTCTCAGCATGGCCAGCCTTGTCGCCGACGGTGCGAAATATGTGGCAGGAGTGGGACGCGGCGCACATCGCGCGCGGACGTCCATGCGGGCCGCGGGCCCTCCCATCCTGACTAAAAAAAACAATACAGGGCAGCCGTTTTTCCTTTCATCATGGCTTGTCTTGTCGTCAACGATGCGAAATGCGCGGCAGGAATGGGGCGCGGCGCACATCGCGCGCGGACTTCTGGGGCAACCCCAAGGCGGGAGGGGCCACCTTACTTGTCAGAAACAGTGCCATGCTGATTTTCCCTGCCCACATAGCTGTTCTCGTCGTCCACCCCGCAAAAGTGCATGGCAAGAATGCGGCGCGGCACCCCCCCCTCCCCCCCCGCTCGAAGTGAATGAACTGACCTTCCCGCTTGGGCGCCGGGCGAAATTTTCCCAAAGTTGCGCTCCCGTTTCGGCTCGGCGCACGTTTTTAGCTCGCCAATTCATTGGGCGCCGGGGCGTTCCAGAAGGCAGCTGGGGTGACGAATGCCTGGGAGGTTTTTGCTTGTTCAGGCTCTTGGAGGGCCCCCTGAGGTTCCCCGCGGTTTCTTGGCGGCGTCTTCTGCCGTCTGGAGGCCATCTTGGGCGTCTCGGAACGATCTTTCGGCGACTCAGGGCCCCTCGGATCGTCTCGGGGGCGTCTCGGCTCTCTTGGGGCGTTCCTGGGGTGCTCTGGGACCTGGAAGTCAGCGCCGAAGAAGAAAACCATCGCTGGGACCGACGTGCCCAGGACCTGCTCGGGGTTCTTTTCTTCCGGGGGCCCCCAGGGGCCACCCCGCGCGCGCAAATTAGAAGATTGTTAACTAGTTACCGGAGATCTTGGCACGCCTCTGGCCCGTTGGGCTGGCCCGGGACCTGCTCGGGGTACTTTTCGTCCGGGGCCCCCCGGGGGTCGCCCCGCGCGCGCGAACTAGAAGATTGTTCACTAGTTACCGGAGATCTTTGAACGCCTCTTTCCCGTTGGGCCGGCGAATTTGTCCCAAGCCTTTCTTAGATCTCGACCCCTTTCTCGGGAGCAGTTCTGCGTCCTGGATATTTCCTCATTGGTCCTGGGGGCCAGAAACCGTTCCCTGGAGGGCGAAGTCGAGGGAAAGACGTGCGAAGTCGAGGGGAAAACGCCAGCACGGAGAAAATCCTATCGTCGGGGATGTGGGCCCAAGAGCCGCGAGAGCTTCCGAGGAGCCTCGAAGCCCGAACCGGGACGGCCCGTCGCGGCGGCACGGCGCCGGCGCCGCCCACAGGTCATGGTCGGCGGCGCGCCGAGGGGGAGTGTTTCAGTGAGGTGCTCGAACTTTGCGCCTCGAACATCGGTGTTCGAGTTTTTCTGGCCCTCGGGGTCCTCTTCTAAGTCGCGGCTGGACGCGGCTACTTCGGCTACTTGGGCCGTCTCGGAGGCTTCTTGGGCCGTCTTGGAGCGATCTTGGGCCGTCTTGGGGCGATCTTTGGGCGACTTGAGACCCTCTTGGGCCGTCTTGGGGGCTGCTTGGGGCCCTCTTGGCCCGTTTTGCGGCTCTCTTGGGTCCGAAAAGGTCACGCGGGGAGACTCGCCAGGGCCCAGGGGTCACGCGGCAAGCCCCGGTAGTTTGAAAGCGAAGGGTCCTGGTCCCATAAAGACCCCCCAGGATTGAGGGCTGAGGCTCAGAGGATGAGGCGCGCGACCTGAGGACACGCCCACTCCGTGCCCGAGGCACGGTGGCGTTGTTTTGTTTAGTCGTATTATTACTACGACCACAACGTCCACTTTAACACTATTAGTACGAGTACTAGTACTGCCACTGCTACCATTTCTACGACCGCCAGTAGTGGCGTTATTCTGTTTAGTCTTATTATTTCTACGACCGCAACGTCAACTTCAACTATTCGTACGAGTACTCGTGCTGCTACTGTTACCACTTCTACGGCCGCCACTACCACAACAACAACTACAACTACAACTACTACTACTACTACTACTACTACTACTACTACGACTACTACGACTACTACTACTACTACTACTACTACTACTACTACTACTACTACTACGACTACAAGTACTACTACTACGACTACTACTACTACTACTACTACTACTATTACTACTACTACTACTACTACTACTACTACTACTGTTACTGCTCCTACTACAACTACTACTACTGCTGCTACGACCCGCACTGCTACTACTACTACTACTACTACTACTACTACTACTACTACTACTACGACTACTACTACTACTACTACTTACTGACTACTATACTACTACTACTACTACTACTACTACTATCTACTACTACTACTTGACTACTACTACACTACTACGACTACTACCTACTACTACTACTACTACTACTACTACTACTACTACTACTACTACTACTACTACTACTACTACTACTACTACTACTACTACACTACTACTACTACTACTACTACTACTACTACTACTACTATTACTACTACTACTACCACGACCACCACTACTACTACTACTACGACGACGACGACGACTACTATTACTACTACTACTACTACTACTATTGTTACTACTCCTACTACTACTACTACTACTACTACTACGGCTACCTCTACCTCTGCTACTACAACTACTACTACTACGACTACTACGACTACTGCTACTACTACTACTACTAGTACTAATAATATTGATATTACTACTACGACTACTACTACTACTACTACTACTACTACTACTACTAGTGGTACTACTAGTGTTGCTAGTACCATTCATACGACTACTGCTACTACTACTACTACTACTACGATTACTACTACCTCTCTTGCTACTACTTATTCTGCAACTTGTATTACCAATGACATTGCTACTAATATAGCAGTAATACATGTTTTACTAGTACTTCTACTTCCATAGTGCTACTACTCTGTACTACTACTCGTACGACTACTTGTACCACCTGTACACTTCTGCTTATACCACTCGGAGTAGTACTCGTACTAGTAGTACTACTCACTATTCGTACCCCCACTCTACTACTACGACTACGACGATTACTACTACTACTACTACTACTACTACTACTACTACTACTACTACTACTACCACTACTACTACCACTGCCACTACCAGTGCTACTGCTACTACTACTACTACTACTAATAATATTGCGACCACCATTGCTACTTGTTATTACTACTACTACTACTACTACTACTACTACTACTACTGCTGCTGCTGCTGCTGCTGCTACTACTACTACTACTTCTACTACTGCTACCTACTACTACTACTACTACTACTACTACTACTACTACTACTACTACTACTACCACTACTACTTCTACTACTACTACTACTACTACTACTACTACTGCTACTACTACTACTACGGCTACTACGACTACTATTAATACTACTACTACTACTGCTACTACTACTCCTACTACTACTACTACTACTACTACTACTACTACTACGATTACTATTACCACTACTACTACCACTACGCGCCATCACCCAGTTGCGCCAGCATTGTTTCTTATGTTGTGGAAGGGCCGAACGCGTCTGTTGTCCCTTTCAACATGGCCAGTCTTGTCGTCGACGATGCGAACTGCGTGGCGGGAATGGGACGCGGCGCGCATCCCGCGCGGACGTCAATGCGGTGTCCTGGGGTATCCTCCACTCGCACTGAAATGCCCGCGCAGCCCCCAGTTGTGCCATCACTGTTTCTTATGTTGTGGGAGGGTGGGTGGGAATGGGCATGCCCTGCTTGACTCGTTCGAGCTGGCTAGCCTGACCCACGCCCACACCCACGCCCACACCCGCACCCACACCCACACCCACACCCACACCCACACCCGCACCCGCACCCGCACCCGCACCCACACCCACACGCGCACGCGCACGCGCACGCGCAAGCGCACGCGCACGCGCACGCGCACGCGCACGCGCACACGCACGCACGCACGCACGCACGAATGCACGCACGCACGCACACACACACACACACACTCACGCACACACAGACACACAAACACACACGCACACACGCACACACACACACACACACACACGCGCACGCACGCACGCACGCACGCACGCACGCACGCACGCTCACACACGCACGCACACACATACACACTCCCACACACACACGCACACACACACGCAAACACACACGCACGCACAAGCACACACACACACGCACACACACACAAACGCACACACACACACACACACACACACACACACACACACGCACGGCGGTGACGGGCAAGAGGGGCGTACACTTATTAAGTAAAGATGAGCATCCTGGTAAGTTTGTCATGTCAGTTGACATTGGTAATTTCAGCTTGGCCTTGTAGTTCCAGGTGCTAATGGTCTTTTTGCTGCAATTCGTCCCTGGCTGTAGCGCTGTAATTATTCCAGGGGCATGGTAGGCGCTGCCCCGAATACATGCAAGCGTGCTCCAACAAGGCATAATCGAGTCTGCAGCGCACCACCCCGCCCCAAGCACACGCCCCCGTACAAGGCTTCCGTTTCGCTACAAGAGGGGCCCCCTTTTGAAAGACCGACACAGTCGGGCCTGCCAGTTTGGCCCGGGCCCAACTTGAAGAGGCACTGTCTTGCATCTCTCTGGCGCGCAGCCGGGAGCGCGAACAAAAAAATAATGATCAGGGCAGACCAGCGGGGCCTCCAGCGATCCGCCACCTGGCAGGGAAGGACTGCTGCCCCCACGCATCCGTGCAACGGTTGCACAAGTTTACGCATTGCTACTGTCAAATTCTTCGAAGGTTCTTTGATTTTTTGGCGGGGAAAAGATCCTTTCATTTCTAATTATTATATCCTGGGCTTCTTCCTGGCCGCTAGGGGGCCAGGAACAATTATAAACGATCACAATTAGAAATAAGGACGATTAGAACCGCCCTCCCCCCCCATTTGCGCAACAGTTGCGCAAGTGTGCTCTTCTGGGCATGAACTTCGAGGAAACCTCAAGCGACAGCCCCATGGATCCGTGCAGCGCTGCGGGCCTGGAGGTACCGGGCCCTTCAGAACTAATGGGAGGTTCCAGCGATAACCCCACGCTGAAGGAGTAGTCGGAAACTGGACCATATACATTACCAGCGGCGGGACGTTTTCATTCCCAGGACCCTTTGAGGGTCGAGGACGACGTCGGGGTGGTGTGGTGATAGTTTTTGATCCGTTCCCTAGGAAAACAACAGAAAATATATACACCAGGGTCCCGGATACACCAGGATCCACCTTCCTATGCGAAGTTCGGTGCAGGGCCAGCAGAATGAATGCGTCGGTGTATAGAGTTAGGTTCCCTAAATCGTCCCTCATCCTGCTCAGCGTTGCGATGAAAAAACATGCTGCGAAAGAGCCGCCGCCGCCCCCCCCGGCCGCGAAGCTGGCGCCATGTTGTTTTGAAAAGGCGCGCTAGGCTTTTCAAGCGAGAGCGCCATTTAGTAAACGAGCCCCTCTCCCATCCGTGACAAGGGTTCGGGAAGGACGATCAATGGAGAGGAAGCATGTTGCCAAATAACTATCAGATGTCTAAAACATGTCTTAAACATGTTTTAGACATGTAAAACAACATGTTTTAAAACATGTACAGAACATGTTCCGACATGTTCAGCGCATGTTAAATTCGATGATAGGACTGTTAGGATGTCCATTGTCGTGGCATCCACAAGACAAGGGTTCGGGGAGCGAAGAACGACATAACCATGAAACCTCGGAGATCCGCGCGGATTTCTCGGATCCGCGCTGGACCCCCTTGGTGGCGCTTTCGGCGCCGCCCCAGGCGCGCTCCGCGCGCCAGAAAGGGGGGTCCAGCGTCGATCCGTGAAATCCGCGCGGACATCCGAGTTTTTATGGTGATGCCGTTTTTTTTCCCCTCAATGTCGCAAACGTTCAGAACGAATGTGCACGGCACGGAGGCAAACACCGCATTTTGACCCCCCTTCTTCCATCCGTGAGGTTGTGGCAAGTTGGAGACCCACTGCTTGGCGCTGAAGCGAGATTCGCATGTTGAGCGGCGCCCCCCTTCCATCCGTGACATTGCTGCTTTGCGGATCTCAAGTGGCAGGACTGCAAGCAGTGAGGACATCTCAGGCGACGCCGGACCCGCCCTTCCGACACGCCCGGGGGCGCGACCGGGAGGAGTCCTGGGGCCCTCTGACCCCCTGCCTTGCGGCCCTTCTTTGGGGGCCGAAAAGGTCGCGCGAGAAGGTGCAGCGCGCCCGAGAAGATTTGGCAGAACAGAAATTTTGCCAGGAGGGAAAAACACACACAGACACAATGAATCGTCGATGCCCCAGAAAATCTGGAAAACTATGGGAAGTGGGGGGGAGGACAAAAACCCAGAAACTATAGGAAAACATGGGTATTTTTAAAAAAACAAATTGTATGTATGTATTTGCGTGTGTCCTGGGGCCCCTTCATTTTAGTTCGGGCCCCCTGAAGATCCCTCTGGACTGAGGACTGAGGCTCCAGGGGATCCCACAATGGGACCCGAGGATACTCCCACTTGTGCCACAAGGGCACGGTGGCGGACCAAGCGCTGCAACAAACACGCGTGCGCACACGCACACGCACACGCACACGCACACGCACACGCACACGCACACGCACACGCACACGCACACGCACACACACACACACACCACACACACACACACCACACACACACCACACACACACCACACACACACACACACGCACGCACCCGTACACACAACACACACACACACGTCCCCTTTGTTCCAAGCCGCCTCCCCCTGGTAGCATGCAGAAGTTGCCTCTCACTCTGGCGAGTGTCCGCTGAAATCGTTCGGGCCCCATGGCTTTGTCACAGGCTCAGGTCATGCGATGATAGGCTTGGTGGTTGCCAAATGACCCTGCCACGGCTTGGGCTCCTAGGGCGTGAGGAGAGCTGACGGGTCAGAACAGGCGTGGCGTCGCGGCCTGGCTTGCGGTTGGGGGCACTGGAATTGTGAGAACTCCACGCCACCGCAGCGCGCATCACTTGCGCCATGGCAGTCGATCCCATACCGCACCATTTCAAAGTGTGGTGGAGACGAACCTTCGAGGCCCACGTTCGCGGCGCCACGGTGCGCACACTATGCTGAGTGTTACCGGCCCTCCACGTGTGCAGTTGCTGTGGAACGTCGCGCTATGGGGTCGCATATGAAACAAAACACCTGCACCCTCGATGGCGAGGCAGCAAGCGAAGCAACACCAACCTGTGAACTTGTTGAACACGAAGGAATCTAGTTTTGTTCTGGTATGGGGTTCCAGCGCGAGTCTAATTTGACGAGGGTCCGCCGTCCACCTGAGTATCTGTTGAGCATACACTTATCCCTGGGTGCACGCGCTGTGAGGACGCCCCAAACGCAGTTCGGTAACGGCATCACACACCGTCTCCCACCAGCGAAGTGGTTGAATACGTATTTGTGGAATCCTGTGATTGTGGTCAGGTCCCAAGCCAGAGCTACGTTTCAAGAAGTTGTACATCCCGCCCATGTGAGTGCTAGGCGCATGCAGATGCATGGTTCTGGGGAATGAAATACTGTTCGAACGTATCGCCTGGCTTGCCCCACCAAAGCTTCTGGTTGTTGTCGTGTCGAGGATGTTTCCTTCGGGAACGAATCGTTTTGGGAAGGAGGACGGTGAGGATGCGGGGCAGGAACGTGATTAGGATGAGGAGGATGAGTAGCAGGAGGAGGAGGAGGAGGAGGAGGAGGAGGAGGAGGAGGAGGAGGTGGAGGTGGAGGTGGAGGACAAGCAAGGAGGACGAGGTAGCAGAGACGGGAGAGGAGGGACAAGGGAGGAGGGAGGAAGGAGGAGGAGGGGATGTGGAGAGTAGGCGTGTTGGTAGGGAGGATGAAGGGGGATGGCGGAGGATGGGGTGGAGAAAGATGCAGAAGGGATCAGGGATCAGGAGGAGGTGGCGGAGCAGGGTTCTGGGTTGCGGAGGGAGGAGGAGATCCGTGAAGCGGCGACGGCGGCGACGGCGACGGTGGCGACGACGTTGCATTGTTGACGCATGCGACGACGAAGACGACGACGACGACGGCGACAATGCCGACGACAACGACGACGGCGACGACGACGGCGGCGACGACGACGACCGCGGCGACCACGACGACGGCGACGACGACGACGACGACGTTCGCCGCGGCGGCGGCGGTGACCTCGGCGCGCGGCCAGGAGGTCGGCACGCCGCCGCGGCGGCCGACAGCCGCGGGGGTACCAGGCACCGGGGGGAGGGGGGGAGGGGGGGAGGGGTAAGACCAAGCTAGGTGCGCTCGCGTCATATCTGACATCCTACCCCTCCCTCCCATCCCTTACCATGGCGCAGATCCCCTCTCTACTCGCACAGTCGGATGTCGAGCAGGGCAATGATCCCGAAAGGGTACGCGATGCATTGTAGAGCACGGCATGGCATGGCGTAGAAGAGCACCGCAAAGCGTAGTATCAACCGAGCATTGCATTGCACGCCGTGGCATGGCACGGGAAATGACGCCAGCGCTGCAGCGGGAGCACGAGTCGAAACGAGCGGAAGCGCGGAAATGAGGCCAGCGCTGCAGCGGGAGCACGATTCGGAACGAGCGGAAGCGCGGAAATGAGGCCAGCGCTGCAGCGGGAGCACGATTCGGAACGAGCGGGGCCCGAAAATGAGGCCGGCGCCTCAGCGAGAGCAGCATTTTGACAACAAATGCAAGCGGAAACCCAACTCCCGGGAAACCTGTGTAAAAAAACAGGACGCGGGGGAGGACGAACACTCCCAGCACGTCATCAGGGGAAGAGGGAGAGTAGTATTCATATTGAGTAATTGTTAATGGGAGTGGAAGAAGACGAGGGGAGGCACGAGGACGGGGCTGGGGGAGGAGACGGAGGAGGAAAAGGAGGAGGAGGAGGAGGAGGAAAAGGAGGAGGGGGGGATGAAGAGACGGAGGAGGAGGGAAAGGAGGAGGAGGAGGAGGTGACGGAGCCGGAGTAGGAGAGAAGTCGGAGTAGGAGTAGGAGTAGGAGTGAGAGGAAGGAGTACGAGTAGGAGGGAGGAGGAAAGGGGAGGGGGAGGGGGACGGGGCAGGGGGAGCATCATGAGGAGGACAAGGAGGAGGAGGAAGAGGAGGAGGATGGGGAGGAGGACCACGAGTTGGAGGAGGAGGAGGAGGAGGAGGAGGGGAGGAGGAGGAGAAGGAGGGGGGAGGAGGAGGAGAAGGAGGAGGAGGAGGAGGAGGAGGAGGGGAGGAGGAGGAGGAGGAGGAGGCGGAGGAGGAGGAGGAGGAGGAGGAGGTGGAGGGGAGGGTGCGAGGGGGGAGACGAAGGGGGAGGAGGGTGGGAGGGACAGGACGGGAGGGG
This sequence comes from Prorocentrum cordatum, assembly GCA_963575745.1. Classification (NCBI taxonomy): domain Eukaryota; class Dinophyceae; order Prorocentrales; family Prorocentraceae; genus Prorocentrum; species Prorocentrum cordatum. The sequence goes on along the minus strand of CAUYUJ010010824.1, from coordinate 116,949 downwards.
AGGAGTGAAAACGTGGATGGAAGAGGGTGGACAGAGACCCCTCCTCCCCCTCCTCATCCCCTTCCTCCTCCTCCTCCTCCTCCTTCTCCTCCTCCCCCTCCGTTTTGGCTCAGGCGATCGAAAGGCCTCGACCCGTGGCCCGGTCGTCTCGTCGTCGCTTCGCTGCGGGATGCCGAGGCCTGGAGGGGCTGCCTCGGCCTGCGGCGTGACCCCTGTGGCAGCCGCCGTCCGCGCCGCGGTTCTCGCGCGCGCTCCACGTCGCACGGTCGCCGCCGTCGCCCGCTCTGCCATCTCCGCATTTTTCTTCGCGGGCGCGGAGGAGGCGGTGCCTGGGCAGACGGGCGATGCCGTGCCTGCTGATGGAGCTCCTGGAGTTCTCGCTGCTTACACTACGCCCGCTGCTTCGGCGGCCATTGAGCGGCGTCGACGTCGCCGCCAGCGCCTCGTGGTCTTGGTGGCGTGACGCCTCGGAGGCGCCTCTCGCTGTGCTGGATGTTGGCGCTGGGGCTCCTGCTGGCGAGCCGCCCGCGGGCCATGTGCTCGCGTGCGCGGCCTCGGCCGCGGAGCGGATGGACCTCGGCCTCGAGGGCGACAGCTGGGCGGATGGGCTGCAGCGCGAGGTGTTGGCGGCGCGCCCGCCCGCGGACCCGGTGGCTGGCGCTGCTGGCGGCGCCGAGGCGTCCGCGTTTGCTCTTTCGCCCTCCTCCGCGGCGGGGGCCCACGTCGAGTCTGACTTGGCGGGCGCGGGAGCGGCGCGCCCGGATGCGGCGGGAGGCGTTCATTGCCCGCGGGGTCGGGTGACCGTCGTCACGGTGCTCTCGTCGAGCTCTCCGCAGGCCCGTTCGAAGGCCGGGGGGTCCAGGGCTGGTCAGGTCCAGGCTTGGGCCCTCCGTGGTCGGGGGGTCCTGCGTTGGTTTCCCGCCCGCGTGGCGGTGGAGCGGGCCGGGGCCCTCCGCTTGCACTGTGCCCCTCTGTCTTTCAGTGCTCGAGTCGTTGGCGGCGTCGGAGTTGAGTCCACAAGAAACCCTCCTCCTACTCCTCCTCCTCCTCCTCCTCCTCCTCCTCCTCCTCCTCCTCCACCTACTCCTCCCGCCTGTCGTGGGGGTGGCGCCTCCACCGTCTCTCAGGGGGCGGCCTGGAGCGAATGTCCAGAGGATGCACCATAGCCCCAATTCAAAAAGCACGCGACTAAAGAATAGCTCGACAGCGCAACGCCTCCTCCCCCTCTTCTCCTTCTCCTCTTCCACCCCCCCCTCCGGCTCCTTCTCCCCTCTTCTCCCTTTACCCCCCCCCCCGGCCCATTTCAGCTTGGTGCGCACCCACCATGTGGGGTCCCACGATCGCGGAACGCGATGCGACAGCAGCGACCCGCGCGCTCGGATGCGGCCCTTGCCTCGGCATCGCTCGGACGTGTGCACATTTTCGTTTCGGCGAGGGCCACGGAGGAGCCTCCCGGGTCCTCGAGCCAAGAACCACGCGCGGGGCCAGAGCATGCACCGGGCCCGGACGCCCGGGCGACGGCAAGCCTCGCGCCCCCCAAAACCTGCGCACCCGACCAGGGTCATTCTTGCCCAGGGCCACTCTTTCGCGCAGCCGACAATGGGGGGCGGAGGAGGAGGAGGAGGAGGAGGAGGAGGAGGAGGAGGATGAGGAGGTGGAGGAGAAGGAGGAGGAGGAGAAGGCGGAGGAGGAGGAGGAGGAGGTGGAGGCGGAGGAATAGGAAGAGGAGGAGGAGGAGAGAGGAGGAGGAGGAGGAGAGAGGAGGAGAGGAGGAGGAGGAGGGAGGAGGAGGAGGAGCAGGAGCAGAGGAGGAGGGAGGAGGGAGGAGGAGCAGGGAGGGAGGAGAGGGCGCCGGGCGGCGCGGGCGCAGGCCCGCTGGCCCCCTCCGAGTGGCAGCCCGCTCTGCTTGCTCTGTGCCCCTTGCGTCAAGTCGGCATGTCCCTCTGCAGGGGGGATATTGAAAACGACACGAAGATCGGGACAAAATCGGATCGGGATAACTCGAAATCTCTGAGAATCGGCGGGTTTGGAGGATGTATTGGGCGCCGCGGCCGCTCCAGAGCGTTCCGGAACGCTCTGAGAGCGCTCCGGAACGCTCTGGAGCGATTTATCCCGATCCTAGCCTTGTTTTAATATTCAAAAATAGTGAAACGAATGGTCTGGGGACGATGTTCCTGATAGTTTCGACCAGTCTTGCATTTGCTTTGACTACTGTTCACTGGTCCTCCAAAAGTCGCTGCAGGAGGACATGACCGTCCTGACAATTGTGGGCTTGCCGTCTGTTGCCGCTGCCGCGTGCCCTTCCTTTTGTCCCCTGCTGCGGCGTGCTGTTGCAGGTCGCGTCGTGCACGTGGTGTGTTGTTGCCGCCGAAGGCCCCGCCGCACAGCTCCTTGTTTTGCGCGGCTGTCCCCCGCCCACACGCCCGCGCCTCGACGCCACAGCACAGAGGAATCCCGCACCGCCGCTGCGCGTCTTCCGCCACCCCGCGCACTGCATCGGCGGCGAGCGAGGGGGGGGGGGAAGTGCGAAGCGAAGCGGCAGACATCGAAGTGAGGGTTCGGCAACAGTCGAATCGGGAAGAGTCGAAGCGGCGGAAATCGGCAGAGGCGCCAGAGCTGGGCATTCTTCCGCGGCGAGCGAGGTGGGGGAAGTGAGAAGGAGAAGGCCGTCTCACGAGGCGGGTGGGCTTCTCAGAAACCCTCGCGCCGTCTGGGCAGTGTGCTGTGCCTGCGGGGGAGGCGTAATCAGAAAGCTTCTCGGAAGACCCGGGGACTTCCGAGCCTTCCGAGAAGGCCCGCCCCATTTCACTTCCCCCCCGGGCGCGCCGCCTACTGTAGGTCGGTGCGTTGTGGAGGGTGCGCTTCGGCACAGTTCAGGCCCTTGCGTGAGCCCCCAGCCGTCATCGTCATCGCCACGATCATCATCAGCACAACAGTGGAGACCCATGCCAGGAAACACTCTGCTTGCCTCCAGGATGCCCTGGGTTTCAATGGTTGCTATGGGAAGCGTGATGTTCCCACACCAAAAATCAATGGACGTCCTGAGGTCTCAGGGTTGGGTTTGTTGTGGAAGGTTTCTTGTGGTCGGTCCCATACTGTATCACCCTCATTCCATCTGCCCCTTCTGATCCTCCTGTCCCTCCTTAGCCGCTCCTTCTCTTCACCTTCCTCCTCCTCCTCCTCCTCCTCCTCCTCCTCCACCTCCTGCGTCTGCCCTTCCTTGTTCGGCTCATCCTGCTTCTTTTCCCTTTCCTCCCTCTCCCCCTCCTTCTCCAGCTCCTCCCTCTCCCCTTTCCCCATTCCTCCCCTCTGACCATGACTGTTATACTAACACTCACTGCTCTCTCACCCGAGCAGAGCTCGCATCACGTGTTGAGTTCGAGCAGTGCTGTCTGCGCTTCTGCGCTTTAGCTGTGGCACCATAAGGGGCGTTCCAAAAAGGGCCTTGCCTTCGAGGATCAAAGGAGTTGTCATCTCTTCCGCCGCGGCATGTGGCGAAAGGGCGGCGGAAGGCCGGCGGAAATAAAATGAGGCCGCCTCCGCCGGCGGAAGCTCGGCGGAAGGCGGCGGACGTAACAGATGTGCCCCCAAGAGATGAAAACATTGGTTGGTTCAGGGTTTCGGGAATCCCCCATGTGGAGTGCATCCCACACGCAAAGGTGGCACCACCCAGAGGTTAACACCACACACAGATTGCACAAGGGCGTTGCAGGACGCCATCGTGCGGGGTCCCCGCTGGCAAGCGTAACGGAGTATGTGTTCGTCGGATCGCAACGAACGTCGCTTGTCCTTCAAAATGGCATTCCCGCTGCAGCGTTGGCCACGTCCCTGAATATCCCAATGATATCTCCGTCCGGTGGGATGACGCTTTCGGCATAGCACGGGCCTCTGGTTTGTTACGCTGCGTGTTGACATTGGGAACGTGCTGGGCCGTTCGTTGTAGATCAACATGCATACGCCGTGCAACCCGTGAAGGAGTGCTGAGAAGGGGATGTGTTCGGGAAGCCCGCTGTTATAGCGCGTCACCATGAACATCATCCTGATCTTCCTCCTCCGTTTCATCACCCTCATCTTCCCCCTCCTCTCGCTATCTCTTCCTCCTCCCTCCTTCTCTTCATCCTCCTCCCCCTCCTCATCTCCCTCCCAGTATCCCGCCTCTCACCCCTTCCTCCTCGCCCACTTGCCGTGTGCCTTCAGGTCGACGCCCGCATCGGCGGGTGCCGCCGCGGTTCCGCGGGCGACACACGCGTCGTATCCGAGGGCGGTGCGGAAAGAAGACCGCGCCCGCCTCGCTTGCCCCGCCCCCCCCCCCCCCCCCCACCTTCCCCCCGCCGTGCCCACCCCCACCCGTGGTGACTGGGGGGGAGGAGGGCGAGTGGGAGATGTGAGATGGAAGATGAGGAGGGGGGGTGGGAGGAGGAGGAGGGAGGAAGACGATGAGGAGGATGGGGGGCTACATTCGGAGGATCTTGCAGCCACCAGGAATCTGGAATCAGGAGGAGGAGGGGGGGGGGAGGCGACAAGTGGGAACAGGAGGAGCAGGACGAGGGGGCGGAGGGGGGGGGGGCAGGGAGCAGGGATCAGTGGGACGGGGGAGGCAGGGAAGGATGAGGGAGAAGGGCGAGGGACAAGGAGGAGGGGGAAGGAGGAGGCAGGGCGAGGGGGAGACTGGGGAGCAGGGAGGATGAAGGAGGAGCGAGGAGGAGAGGATGCAGGGGTGGAGGAGGCGGGGGGAGGGGAAGGGCGAGGGGGAGGAAGGGTAGGTGGAGCTGTGTGAGAAGGAGGGGGGGGGAAAGCAGGAGGAGAAATACTCTGAACGAGATGACGACGAGCTGGAGGGGGAGAGGTGGAGGGGAAGCGTGAGCAGCAGGATGGCAAGGACAGTGAAGAGAATGATAGTAAGAGTGAGGAAAGGACGAGGACTATGGGGAGGAAAAAGAAGAGAGCGCGGATGCGGAGATGCGGAGGAGGAGGAGGAATGGGAAGAGAGAGGGCTGATCGCGACATCGAGCGCAGAGAGGACGGTGAAGGAGGAGGAGGAGGAGGAGAAGGAGGAGGCGGAGAAGGAGGAGGAGAGCATGCGGACGGGGGGGAGTGGCGGGGGAGCAGTGACACAGTGCGGCGGCGGAGGCGGAGGAACGAGGACGGGGATCAGCAGCGGCGGCAGGAGTTAGCTCGGGATCGGCAGCAGGAGGAAGAGGAGGGCAACATGAGGAGTAGCGCCAGTGACAGCGAGAGGGGGGGAGAGAGAGAGAGAGAGAGAGAGAGAGAGAGAGAGAGAGAACAACAACAAAAAAAACAGAGGAGGAGGAGGAGGAGGAGAAGGAGGAGGAGGAGGAGGAGTAGGAGGAGGAGGAGGAAGAGGAAGAGGAACAGCAGCAGCAGCAGCAGGGGCGGAAACAGGAGGAGAAGAGGGAAGGGGAGGGGGGAGGGGCAAGCTAGGTGCGCCAGCGTCACATATGATGTCCTAGTACCCCTTCCTCCCATCCCTTACTATGTTGTAGATGTGCCATGCATTCGCGCAGTCGGATGTCGAGCAGGGCAATGATCCCAAGAGGGTACGCGATGGATGGCAAAGCATGGCGTAGAATAACACGGCAGAGCATAGCATGTCATGGCATGGCGTGGCACTACGCAGTGAAGCATTGCATCACAAAGCATAGCAACCCAAAGCATGGCATCGCACATTTTGTGCACAACACAGCATCGCATTGCATGCCGTGGCATGGCACCGGACAATTTGGAGGGTCAGTGCCCCGTCTGCGAGAGGACAGGGCCTGCCCGGCCGGAGTGCAGGCTCCATGTCCTCCGCAACCGCGCCTGCCCGATGTGGGCCCTCGTGCCGAGTGCCGTCCGGAGGTGCGGAAACGAGGCCAGCACTGCGGCGGGAGCACAGTTTTGGATGTCCGAGGCGCGGAGATCAGGGCGGCGCTGCAGCGGGAGCATCATTGTAGAAGAACCGGTCACGGCCGGATTGAAAAACCACATCGGGAAAGCAGATCATGGAATCTTGAGTGCAGGGAGGAGGTCCAAGCCTCCTAGATGGGGTCCGAGTAGATGGGGTCGGAGGGTCGCGCCGCATCGCCGATGCATAGGCGATGCGGCTCGATGTGGAGCTCAGTGTTCTCCACGCTGGCGTCGCCGATGCATCGCAGATGCATTGGCGATGCATTGGCGAGGCGGCGCGATGCCTCGACCCCACCTGCTCGGACCCCACTTCGGAGGTCTCCAGGAGGGGGGGGGGGGGGAGAGAAGGGGAAACTGAGCAGCAGCAGCAGCAGCACTGCTCGGGTCGGGCGAAAGGGGGGATTGGGAAAGGGGGGGTTACGAAATCTGCTGCATGCAGCCGGTTTCGGCCTCACCGAGGGGCCCATTCCTCGATACATGCGCGCCTCCCGACGCCGGGAGGCGCCGGGAAAATCAGCTACGTGAGCTGATTCTCAAACACCCCCTTTGCTATCCCCCCCTTTCGCCCGACCCGAACTGCGCAGGGCTCGGCTGTGCCCCAGGGGCTCGGCGCTGGTGCGAGTGCTCTGGCTCGAAGGCTCCTGGGGGGTGGCGGCCGGAGGCTGGCCCCCCCCGCCGCTCTGGAAAAGCTAGGATCGGCGTCACTCAGGAGGGAAAAAAACACACAGACACAATTAATCCTCGATTCCCAGGAAAATATGGGAAAATATGGGAATTGGGGGGAAGACAAAAACCCAGAACATATGGGAAAATATGGGGATAATCTTTATTTGTGTGTATTTATTTGTGTGTCCTAATTTCCCTTTAGTCACCCCCATGTGTACCCAGTACGATGTGTGCGCCGCTCTCCCCGGGGGCGACGCGCCCACCGAGAACGTCTTGTAGTACAGTCTGGGGCCCTGAAGAAGGAACCCTTTTCGTTGGGGAGGGGCTCCGCGTTCCTTAAGGTGTTCACAGCTTGCCTCGGGTTTCCCTTATGCTTCCGATAGGAAATCGAAGTTGAACTCGTGGAAAAAAGGGGCCTCGTTCCTTATTTAGGGTTCCGTGGGTCAAGGCCCCGACTGTATCGGCTCCGTGGCGGGCGCTTTCTGGCCATGCCGCTCGGGAAACGATGCGCTGCAAGATGGTCATACTGGATGTTCGGGTCGGGCGCACGCCTCCAACCTCCAGGGAGGACATGTCCTACTGGTCTTGGCATCGCTCGGACGTGTGCATCTTTCCTTCGGCGAGAACCATCGAGGAGCATCCTTGATCATTTGGAGACAAAAAACCACGCACGAAACCGAGAAAATAGGGAATGGACGTCCGAGCGATGGCCAGTGGTATTTTCTTGCGCGTCCCATACTCGTTCTGATTATGCCGAGCAAAAACGAACAACCGCAGCTCGCGATCAAGGCCTCGCAGCAGCGCCTGAGTTTAGCCACGAGCACGCGCGATCGTGAGCGCGGGGGCAAATCGGCACGAGTCCAAACGGATCTGTTCAAGGGGGTCCGCGGCAACGGTCCCTGTATGCCTCTCTTGTGGGGTGCGTTGTCGTGGAAGCTTATTCGTGCCGTGCGACCACGTGGGAAGCCCAACATCATGCTTACAGGGACCATGCCGGCTCGTCTTGGGGAGCTTTGGGGCGCTCCTTGGGGGCTTCTTGAGCAGCCTGAGAGAAGCCACAACTAACTGAAGAAGGCAAGCAGTTGTTCTGTTTTGCTACTTCTGCCACCTTCTTGGCTTGGGAGGTCTGTGGCCAACTCGAGCTGTATTGCGGTCGTATGGGAGCATCCTGGACCCATGTTGGAGGCCATTTTGAGCCAAGCTAGACTATGCTGCGCGATCTTGGAGGCGTACAGGACGGTGATTGGCTGGCGGGATTGGGGATGGCAGAAGGAAAAAGAGAACCCATTTTTGTCCCTCGCATGTGGAGGGGTCCCTCCTCCCCCTCCTCCCTCTACCTTCCCCTTTCCCCCTCCGCCTCACCATCCTCCCCTCGCCCCTCACTTTCTTGCGTGCTGTGCGCAGGCGTGTGAGGCTACACGCGGCGTGCCCGCACTCCTCCTCCCCCTCCTCCTCATCCGCATGCCTCCACCACCTCGTCCCGCCCTCCCCCCCCCTCCCTCTCTCCTCCCTCCGTCTTGTCCTCACCACCCCCTTCCTCCCTCCCTTCCTCCCCCTCCCTCCTCATCATGATCCCCTTCCTCCTCATCATCCGTTCCGTTGCCATTTTGGCTCGAAGAGCCTCACGCCCCCCCCTCGTGGACCTCGTGGGGTGCCAGCATCCGTACCCCTTTGCACAAGTGTTCGGCCATGTGCGGCCCTCGTGTGTGACGCGCCTCCCCTCCCCCAGCCTCCCCTCGCGCGGCCACCCTCGTCTTCGTCTCTCTCCCTCTGGCACGCCGGACATTCTGCCCATCGGCTGCCCCGATGAGTCGGCCCCACGCTAGTGCGGACCGCCTCTGCCTCGCCGCCGCCGGCAAACGTGCGGCACGCCTCTCAGCATCCGCCGGCCCGGGGCGCGAGACCGCCCAGAGGCGTGCGCGCGGCGGCTGGCGCCCGTGCTGCTCGCGCTCCTCCCCGCGGAGCGCGGTCCTCTTCCGGGGAGCTGCTGGCCCGTGGGCTGCCCACCGCATGGCGCCAGCCGCGCCAGCCGCGGCAGCAGCAGCAGCAGCGCCAGCCCCCGCATCGCGACCGCCGGCCCCGCCCGCGCGCCCTGTCCGCCGCGCCCCGACGCGCGCCCAATCTCTAGGCCTCCCAGATGGGGCACGAGCAGCTGGAGTCGGAGAATCGCGCCGCATCGCCGGAGCCCGATGTTCTCCGCGCTGGTGTCGACGAAGCGCCGACGTCGCCGATGCATCGCCGATGCAGCGACGATGCAGTGGCGATGCGGCGCGATGCTATGATTCTAAACTGCCTGTTCGGACCCCATTCAGGAGGCCTCTGGCCCAGCGGCGCGAGCCAGAGAGGACGGACCAGGCGGGCCCTGGGCGCGCAAAGGGCACCCCAAAGCCCAGGCACCCGGCCGCCCGCTGCCGAAGGCACCTGCGCCGCGGACTCGGAGACGTCTGCTGGCCATCCTGCTGTTGCTGCGGCCGCTGGCGCTCGTCCAGTGGCAGTGGGCCAGCCGGGCGGGCCATCCCTCGGTGACCTCATCAAGGAGTCAGCGGACCAGCTTCCAGCTTCCTGCCCCGAGGACATGCGGACCGCCTCTGCGGACCTTCACAGGAGCACCACGACCCAGCTCGAGTCGGCCTGCCGGGCCGTCACGACGGATTTCAAGCACAAGATCACCGGCCTCGTCGTCGACCACGCTGCCAATACGGACGACAAACCCAGCGGTATGTATCCGCGACGGGGTCCGAGCGTGCCCTGAGCGGGTCGACGCCGCTGAGGCGGGGCAGACAGTCTTTGCCAGCAGTCGAGGCTCAAGAGACGGCGGTCCATGCAAACGGAGGTCCGTCAGGGCGCTGGATCTTGCAGGATATCCTGCAGGGCCAGGGCTGCGCTGACCCGAGCTTGGATGCAGAATCCTGCAGGATCCTGCAAAGCCTGGCTGACCCGGGTCTGGATTGACCCGGGTCTGGGGAAACCAAAAGGCACCGAGACCGCTACTCCCCGGACCTCTCCCGGGGTGCGTCCTGACCAGGAGTTCGAGGCGAATCCAGCGGTGGCGACGAGGGCCGCCCAGGAGGCCCAAAACGGGGAAGCCGGGCGGAAGGGCAGCGCGGCATGGGTAATTACCTTGGCCTCCTCCGAGCTCCCCGGAGCAAGGCCCGCGAGGCCAAGGGAGCGCGCTCCGCTCCGCGGAGCGAGCCGCGGGCTCCACGGACCGCGCCGGAGCTGCCAGGGGCACTGCCCCTGTTGGAGTGCGGGCGCGGTGCGGACCGCCGCGGGCGGGCCGCCGCCGCCGCGCGTCGTCGTCGCCGCCGCTGCCGCGCGTCGTCGCCGTCGTCGTCGTCGCCCTCGCCGTCGTCGTCGTCGCCGCCGTCGTCGTCGTCGTCGTCGTCGCCGCCGCCGCCGTCGCCGTCCCCGCCGCCGCCGTCGTCGCTGCCGTCGACGTCGTGCGTGGATCCGTCGGGGGCCACGCCTCCGAGCCGAGCCTGCTCACGATCGGCCTCCCGCCCGGCCGCCACGGCGAGCGCCTCCACGGCGCCGCAGCGCGGCGTCCCCCCGGGCATGCGGCGCCCTCCGGAGAGGCACGTCGACGACGACGTCGACGACGAGGACGACGACGAGGACGAGGACGAGGACGAGGACGACAACGACGACGACGACGACGACGACGACGACGACGATGACGACGACGACAAGGACGACGACGACGAGGCACCCGCGGCCCGTCTGTCGTCACCCCGAGCAAGAAGGTGACGTCGTGCGCGCCTTGAGACAACCAATGACCAGGACGGCTGGTCCTTCCACGATTTTGACGTCTGGAGCCCCGCGTCGTCGTGCGGGCCGCCCAAGATTCGGCAGCGAGCGAGGGGGGAAGTGGGAAGGAGAAGGCCTTCTCAGAAGGCTCGGAAGTCCCCTGGCCTGCTGAGAAGTTCTTTGCGTCTTCCCCAGAAACACAAAAAAACCTCAGGAGGCGTGAGGGTTTCCACCACACTTTCTGAAAGGGTCTTCTCCGTCTCACTTCTCCCCTCGCTCACCGCCGAAGAATGCCCAGCTTTGGCGCCTCTGCCGATTTCCACCGATTCGATTCCTCCTGAATTGGCTGCCGCTTTCTGCGAAAGAGCGTGTTCTACCGCTGCTGGCGGAAAACCGGGGGGGGGTCACTGGGGGTTCCCAAGCCACCCCCCCCCCCTCGAAAACCGGGGGGGGGGTCACTACCGGTTCGCACCCCCCCCTCCCCCCTCCCCCGCAGTCCATCATGAAAAGGAAGGGGGGGGTCACTACTGGTTCGAACCCCCCCCTCCCCCCTCCCCCCCAGTCCATCATGAAAAGGAGGGGGGTTCACTACCGGTTCGAACCCCCCCCCGCCGCCGGCAAACGATTCCTGCTCCTCGGGACAATGGGACAGTGGTGGGGACAGTGGTGGGGACACGTGGTGGTGGGGACAATGGTGTGGGGACAGTGGGACAGTGGTAGGGACAGTGGGGACAGTGGGACAGTCGTGGGGACAGTGGTGAGGGGACAGTCGGACAGTGGTGGGGATGGTAGTGGTGGGGACAGTGGTGAGGGCGGTGGTGAGGACAGTGGCACAGTGGGGAGAGTGGTGGGGACTGGGGGCAGTGGGACAGCGGTGGGGATAGTGGGGACAGTGGGACAGCACAGTGGGACAGCGGTGGGGACAGTAGAACAGTTGGATAGTGGTGAGGACAGTGGGGACGGTGGGATAGTTGTGGGGACAGCGGGGACAATGGGGAGAGTCGGACCGTGGTGAGGACAGTGGTGGGGACAGTGGGGACAGTGAGACACTGGTGAGGGCAATGGTAGGGACAGTGGGGACAATGGTGGGAACATTGGAGAGAGTGGAACAGTGGTGGGGACAGTGGAACAGTCGTGAGGACAGTGGCGAGGGGACACTGGGACGGTGATGGGGACAGTGGGGACAGTGGGACAGTGGCGGGGACGGTGGTGGTGGGGACAGTGGTGAGGGCGGTGGTGAGGACGGTGATGGGACAATGGGACAGTGATACAGTGGGGACAGTGGTGGGAACAGTGGGACAGCTTAGGGACAGAAGCGGGGACAGTGGGGACAGTGGGACAGCGGTGGGGGCAGTGCGGACAGTGGGACAGTGGTGGGGACAGTGGGGATAGTGGGAACTTGGTGGGAACAGTGGTTGGGACAGTGGGGACAGTGCGACAGTGGTGGGGGCACTGGTGGGGACAGTGGTGGGAACGGTGGGGACAGTGGGACAGTGGTGGCGGGGACCGTGGTGTTGGGGACAGCGGTGAGGGCTGTGGTAAGGACGGTGGTGGGGACCCGGGAGTCGTGTGCTGGCGGTGAGTGGGGGGGTGGGGGGGGATCGAACCGGTGGTGACCCCCCGGGTTTTCTGGAGGGGGGGGGTTCGAACTGGCAGTCATTCCCCCCAGTTTTCCGGAGGGAGGGTGGGAGGGGTTGGGGGGAAGGGGGTTTTGCCGGGGGAAAGGGGGGTGGTTCGAGCATGGAGGGGGGTGGGAGAGATTTTCGGAGGGGGGGGGGGACCTCCGGGATCCGGAGGAAGAGGGGAGGAATTCTCCACAGTAAAGCGTCGGTGGATCACGCTCTCTCATTTCTGCCGATCCGATTCATTTCGTCGATCGCCGAGTCGACTCCTCGATTCGATTCTGGGCCTTCTTGCTTCCGGAAAGGCAGGGCTGCGCCAGCCGCCAAGTATGCCTAGCTGTGGCGCCCCTTCCAGGGCGCCCAGGTTGTGGCGTTACGTCGGGCCTGTCCCTCTACAGGAGGAAGATTCAAACATCGTTCAGAATAGTCTGGGGACGATTTGTCTGTCATGTCTTGAACATTGTGGGGCATCCTTTGAGTATGTTTGAAATCATTCGTTTAGAATCCGCCTGTAGGGGGACGTGCCCGGCCTCATTCTGGCGGGAGTCCTAGGAGCAGCGAGCTCCGCAAAGCAGGCGGCCCAGCCCCGCGGCTTTTCGCTGCTGCCGCCCCGCCACCGTCGGCCTGCGGCGGCACGGGGAGCTGTGCGTAATTAAGCTACCCCGCCTGGATGGCGGCAGCCCTGTGCGCCCAACTTGGGCCGCCCCTGACGCGGACGTCATCATCCGCGTCCTTCTCCGTCTCCTCCTCCTTCTTTTCCTCTTCCTCCTCATCATTATCCTTCTCCTCCTCTTCCATCTCCTCCATTTCATCATCATCATCATCATCATCATCATCATCATCATCATCATCATCATCATCATCATCCTCATCCTCATCCTCATCCTCATCCTCACCCTCATCATCCTCACCCTCATCATCATCACCACCATCATGATGATCATCAGCATCATCATAATCACCATAAGCACCATCACAATCATCAACAGCATCATCAGCATCAGCGCCAGCACCAGCATCAGCATCATCATCACCATTACAATCGTCATCATCACCATCATCACCAGCCGCATCATCATCATCATCATCATCATCACCATCATCATCACCATAAGCATCATTATCATGATCCGTATCATCGTCAGCATCATCTTCATCATCAACACCATCAACATCATCATCGTCTTCATCATCATCAGTTTCTTCAGCACCGGCATCATCGTCGTCATCATCATCATCATCATCATCATCATCAACACCATCAACACCATCAACATCACCATCAATTTGACCACACCAATCCCGTTCCTTCTGCACCCCCTCCACTCCCCTGCCCTCGCCCCCTCAGAGTTCAAACCCGTTTCCTTGGCGGTAACTCTTGGTTGCCGTTCCATCGAACGAGACGGTAGGGCGGGCTGGGTGTTTCGCTTGAGACTTCCTTTTGCACCGCGCACGTTTGTTTCTACCATTCGGCAACAGTTGCAAGAATGAAGGGCGGTTCCTTGTGTGCGGATCCGACCACGACGCCGAGCGCACAAGTGCGCCGATCCGACCGAGACCAAAGTGAAGCAGCGAGTTCGACGCAATCAATTCTTGGCTGAAGCTCGCAGCATGGGCATCTACGGTCGTTGTGTAGCAAAACTCTTTATCGACGTAGTCTTGCGAGCTTGAGCGAAACTGGGCGAAGGGGAAGCGCCGGGGGGAAGTCGAGGGTCCTCGGGGAGATGCAACCCATGTTGCCCATCTCGATCTGCTACATCATCATTCATCTGTTCAATGAGCGCTGCGAGGTGAACGTCGTAGAGGGAATCGAGTACAGGAGTACCGTCGTCACGTCCTTAATTAGGAAGATCCCGTCGCCCATTTCTTTGGTTCGTTTTCGACGCTCTTTGGTTATGAGGAGAAGCTTTCTGTTGATTTGATTGCCGGTGGCTTCCGTTTGTTCCGCGCTCGGTCGCGCGAGTGGCGATTGCAACGTCTACTGTATGTTCTCGAGGGAGACGTCAAAGGAGCGTTCGACATGAACATATTCGACCTTATGCTAGAGGCCTTGCGCCATCGTGGTCTACATCCTCACATTCTCTTTTTTCGGCAGCGCTACTGCGAGATGAACTGTGCAACGTGGTAGTGCCAGCGTTCCAGGGCACCAGGTTGGAGCAACCCACCCCGTTCAAGAAGAGCGGCAAGCAGGGGGGAGTGGAGACGCCGGTTCTCTGGAGTCTTATTGTTTGCCTGCTGCTCTCCAGATCGATGGATGTTGGGGAACTGGACGGGGTTGGTATGCGGGTTTCTGATAAGCTGTCCACTCATCTTGTCTGGGCTGGCGATCTCTTTATGTACGCTGGCATTTCTGACATGGTCAGTCGTCGTTTTGGGGATCTCGTCTGATGCTGAGCTACGGCATTACCTAGAAGATTGAGTCTCTCGAGTTCTTGACAAGCGACCTTCGTTCCCCGTGTGCAGTTCCGTCGCGTTCGAGGTGGCTCCGATGGTCATACCAGGGGCTCCGTCGGCGCCACGCGTGCCGCCGGAACAGAACCCACCCAACTCGGAGCATCTGACGCACAGGCTGCCCAGAAGAAGTGCGCAGCCGTTGCTGTGCTAATTTCGTGCGCTGCGAGGGTTTTGAAGCTCCTGGCGGCTTGCAAACTCCTGACGGCGACACTTCCGGTGCAGTGGGACATGGCCTGCAGAGAGACTCACAGGTTGTTCAGAAGGGTTGAGATCGATCTCCATAGTTTGATTGGCGTTGTCGTTTCCGTTTAACAGATGCCAAGCGCGTGGTGCAGGTAGTCTGCCATGGTTGTGGATCTTGGGCGTGGAGCGAAGTTTTTTCTTGAGATTGGAAAGGTGGAAGAGGTATCGTTTGAGACGGATTGCTCGTGGTAAGCGACGGCCTCAAGATGACGCTGTAATCTATACTTCCGATGTGCTGTGCGTTTTGGCAAACGTCGGTATGCTATGAAGGCTTCTACCCTCCTAGTGTTCGCGCGCTGCGTGCCTATATCAGTCTGCTTTCCCGCGCTGCGCTCAAGCGTATCAATGCGACTCGCCCGCCGACGAGGGCTCGCGAGTTTCTTCGAATGTGGTGTCTTGGCGCAGCACGGCAGAGTGGAGATCTACGCAATTAGCTCTTATTGTTGAGGAGGTTTCGGATGCACCGAGCAAGCGGAAGTGGAACCACGAGTCCCATTCCATTCGAGCGTACGGGTGGAATGATTTGTTTCTTGCTTTTCTTGCGGGCCTGTGGATTCCGTCCATCGGTGACCTATCTTTCTTTTCGGTTCTGAAGAGTTGGTGGTTTTTCAAGTATGCGTTCGAAGGCGTGGACTTACCTGTGCTTCCTGCGTAACGTCGAAGCTGGAATCCGTGGGCCCTGGTCTGGGGGCGAAGTCGTCCACGGAAAAGGCCGAGCGCAGAAAGGTTGATCTCTCGAAGGTGTCCTGGGGTGCCGCTCCTGAGCCGGTTCGTCCCGCGTTTCCTCGGGCGTTGCGCACTCAGCGCAGCAGGTTAGCACTCCTTGGTAACCCAAGGTGGTCGTCCATTTGATGAACAGCAACTGGAACATGTTTGACGGTTGCTACGTTTGCTGGAAAGCGTTTTTCGCTTTCTGCGCCACCTCTGTCGCCTCCTTTTCCTCCTCCTCCTCCTCCTCCTCCTCCTCCTCCTCCTCCTCCTCCTCCTCCTCCCCCTCCTCCTCCTCCTCCTCCCCCTCCTCCTCCTCCTCCTCCTCCTCCTCCTCCTCCTCGCGTGTTGCTGCTGTCTTTTGTGTTTGTTTTTCTGCCGCCACGACCCGGCACAGCACCGCGGCCGCCCTGCGCCTCCGCGCCTCGTGGGGTGCCCCGGGCACCCCGGTGCAGGCACGTCGGCAGGAAGTGGATCGAGGAGCTGCCGCTCGGGCCTCCGAAGCCTCGGGGGAGAACAAGATACGGATCCGTGTTGTCCCCCTTCGTTTTCGGCCTTTCCTGGTCCTCCTGGGGAATCCTCGTTGTCACCGCTGGATTCGCCTCGAAATTCTGGTCAGAACGCACCCCAAGAGAGGTCCGGGGACAGCACGTATCCGTATCTTTCCGCCCCCCAACTTCGTGGGTCGTCAGTCTCACGGGGTTTAGTCCTCTCCTTTGATCGGCGGCGAGCGAAGGGGGGGAGTTGAGAAGGAGAAGGCCTTCTCAGAAGGCGGCGGGACTTCTCAGAGGCCCTCGCGCCTTCTGAGAAGTTTTGTCTGTCTTCGGGAAAGGCTCAGAAGACTTCTCAGGTGTCCGGGGGACTTCCGAGCCTTCTGAGAAGGTACGCCCCTTCTCACTTCCCCCCTCGGCTCGCCGCCTATTTTACCCCCTCCAGGAGGTAGCATATATGATTGCCCTATTCGACGGAGGCGCAACATGATCCGGCCTCGAGTGGTTAGCACGGTGACGTTGCGAGGCTTCGTGGCCCGCAGGGCACTCCGACCCTTTCCACAGAGTAGCGGGAGGCGCGGTCTTACCAGGAGAGGGCGCGGTCACCCTCGGAGAGCCAAGAGGCCTCGTTCAGACGCTGGAGGTTGCTTAGGGTGTGCTCGTACAGCGTGGCATGTTCGTTGGTGCGCTGGCACGTGTGCGATACTGCTTGCTCTGGCATCGTTCGATGCTGCGTGCGTTGTTTGTTCGATCTCCATGCAAGCCCTTCCAGACCGGCATTGTTGGCATCGCATGCTTGCGCAGGTCGCCGGGAATCACAATATCACCATCGTCATCCTCCTCATCATCATCACCATCATCGTCGTCATCATCAGCATCAGCATCACCATCAGCATCACAATCAGCGTCATCATCATCAGCAGCCTCATCACCACTATCCTCATCATCAGCAGCATCATCATCATCATCATCATGATCAGGGTCCTCATCATCAGCACCATCAATGTCACCAACCTCATCATCATTTTATTATATCGCCCGCCCTCCTCCATTCACCGTTCCTCCTCCTCCCCCCATATTCCACCACCTCTGCTTTTCTTCCTTCTCCTTCTCCTCCTCCTCGCCTCCCTCCTGCTTCTCCTCCTCCTCCTCCTCCTCCCCCTCCCCCTCCTCCTCCCCCTCCTCCCCCTCCTCCTCCCCTCCTCTCCCCCTCCCCTCTCCTCCCCTCCTCCCCACTCTCCTCCTCCCCCCTCCTCCTCCTCCTCCTCCTCCGCCTCCTCCCCCCCCCCATCCTCGTTCCACCCTCCTCGCCTCCCCCCCCCCCCCTCCAGACCTCTCGCTTGTCCCCCGCTCCCCTCCCCCCCCCCCCCGCCCCTGCAGCGGCCCCCCGTGGGCGTTGGGGCCGCGCCGGAGGCTGCTCGCGCGGGCGGCCCCGGCACGCCAGGCGGCCCCGCTGCAGGCGCCGCCGCCGCCGCCGCCGCCGTCGTCGTCTGCTTCGGGGGGGGAGGGTGCACGTGCGGACATGCGGGAGGAGGAGGAGGAGGAGGACAAGGAGGAGGAGGAGGAGGAGGAGGAGGAGGAGGAGATGGAGGAGGAGGAGGAGGGGGAGGAGCAGGAGGAGCGGGAGGAGGAGGAGGAGGAGGGGGGAAGCGGGAGGAGAGAGGGGGAGGGGGGAGGAGGAAGGAGGTGGAAGGAGGAGTAGGAGGCACAAGGAAGAGGACGGAGGGAGGGAGGGAGGGAGGGAGGGAGGAGGAGGAGGAGACGCGGGAGGAGCGGACCCAGACCTCCAGATCTGGATCGTATCGAGTCTAAGGCGTTTCCTTCTCCGGGAGCCTGTGACGGGCGATGGGCCCCCGCGGAGGGGCCGCGGCTGGAAGCTGGCCTGCGCTGGAGCACCCCCTGACAGCACTGGCACGCACTGCTGCTGAGGACGGGGTGCAGCTGGTTGCTGTCCGACGAGCTTGCGGAGGTATTTGGTCGCGCGTCATTGGGGCCCTCTCGTGATGCCGCTTCTCGAGTGCGCTGGCGCGCGCCAGAGTCTGGCAGTCGACGAGAGAGCGCTGCTGTCTGCAGCGTCGACTGGCGTCGACGAGGGTAGGTTCAGCGCCGACTAGCGTCCGTTGGCGTCGGTTCGCAGGTGCCAGCAATGAGGCATGGGAGGCCCCTCCATAACTTGTCACCAGAGGGTGTGACATCTAGCTTGCAGAGGTAGCTGCTATTGCCGAACCTGAAGCTGGGGAGCTCGCACAATCTGGCCAAAGGTCATGTTCCGCCCAGTGTTCTGCCTGCTGGCCGCGCCCACCCGCAGATCTCGCAGTTCCTGCAACTTGCTGTCCTGGCACTGAGGAGGCGGAGGAACCGCGGGCGGCGGCAGCGGCGGCACACCGTGGCCAGCCGGTTGCGACGGATGTGCATTTGCCATTTCTTGTCGTGTCTACTTGAGGCGTCCCTGAAAGGGCCTTGCTTTCGAGGATCGAAGGAGTTGTCATCTCTTCCGCGGCGGAAGCTCGGCGTGGCGAAGCGAGGCCGCCTCCGCCGGCGGCAGCCGGCGGAAGGGCGGGGGAAGGTGGCGGAAGTCAAACATTGCGGCCCCCAACATATGAGAACATGTCTGGGTGCAGGGTCCCCCCCCCCGTCTCCTCCTCTTGCATGGTGGCACACTTCGCTTCCACGGCACCCCCGTTCAGGCATCCCATCGCCAGCGCAGACTTCCCCTGCCCAGCCGCCGACGCTAAAAAGTTTGGGTGCAGGATTTCTGGAATCGGCCACTTATCCGCCGTCATTTCACGGGTTTGTGGGATCACGCTCTGCGGCGTTACAGCGAGGCACAAGTGACCTGTCAGCTCTCGAGTGTAGTTTACGTGCTCATCACGTGCAGGTGAATATTTCACGAAGTGGTCCTCTATGCTGCCTAAAAAAATGTCTCGGGTTTTCTTGCAACGGGCGCGGTGCTGCGCGGCCGCGTGGGCGACGTCGGCCCATGGTGCCTCGCGTGCCCGCAGCTGGCTCGGGGTGCTCCCGGGCCGCTCGTGGCCCCCCTGGCCAGTCTGGATTGGAGCTCCGTCGGCTGCGGACGGCCGCTGGACGCCCATGCCTGGAAACACCACTCCTGCCTCCGGGGTGCCCTGGGTTTCTTGGGTTCCGAGGGTTCTACGATGGAGAGCGCAGCGTTCCCACCCCAAAGAGCAATGGACGTCCTGGGGCCTCGGGGCTGGGTCTCTTGTGGCCGAGCTCCTGGTGCAAGCCTAGCTCGAATCCGACTCTCGGAGTGCTCCTGGGCCGCTCGCTGCCCCGCTCCAGTTTGCACCGAAACTCTGCCGGCTGCTGCTGTAGAGGCACGGTGGGCTGCGCCATGCGCCCGTGCACCGCAGCCTTCCCGTCGTGAATCCGATATTCCACGGCGACCCCTGCATCGGGACACCCTGGCCACGCGGTCGCCGCCGCAAAAACTGCCCGTTCAACGCTGGCGCCGCGCCAAGGCGGGCGGCGAACAGCGCCGCGCAGGCGGCTTCCTGGGCGCGCATCGCTGTCACTGCCAGGGCAGCGAGGCCGTGGATCTGCCGCCGCGGGCCCGGGCGAAGCCGGCGGTGGCCCGGACCCAGTGCGGGGGACGGCTGGAGGCATTATTCGTCCACGGCCTCTTTCCTGTTCAAAGGGCAGGGCCCGAGGCCTTCTACAGGCGAGCGCGTGTGTCCGGAACTCTCTGGTCTGTGGCGCACCTTGTCCTGTGCAAGATCTTCGGCACCGCCTGCTCTCGGAGCCCTCCGGCCGCCTGAGGCCCCGCCCGCCTGCGCCCTGTCTCCCCAATTAGGGCTACCCGCGTCCCGTTTAGCTCTTGACCGGAAGGGGCCCGCTCCCGACCCGCAGACCGAAAAAGCATCCGGAGCTCGTGTGCGACCTGGGGCCCTTGCAAGCCGACCGGGATGGTGATCCCCGTGTTCCGAAGTCTGTCTGCCCTTGGGTGCACCCTTCGCCATGGCAGTGCCGAGACATGCGGATCCCATCGCGGCATGCTTGTCCATGGAGACCCTGCACGTGATTCTCAACGTATCGGCCGCTCTTCGTACAGTCCCTTGCGGAAGCCCCCCCCCTGGTGTCAAGCACGTCGGCTGATCTTCACTGTTCAGGCGAACGGCGCGAGCTGGTGGTATTCCAAGCAGGCTCGAGGTATGTCTCCTCACGACTGTTCGATGTGCGGAGCGCTTCTTGCAGGCTCTCTTGTGCCAGCTGGGCCCAGCTGTTGGAACATCCGTGGCTGACTAGTGGAACGCCAGCACGCGCAAAGGGCAATGGCAACGAACTCGGTTGGGGTATGGTGTGCCGAACGCGCGAAAGGTCCCCGATCTCTGGCTGGCAGCCACCCCAGGCGCTGGTTCAAGCCCAGACATGTGTCTTCATCATCGCCACTGGCATCATCACCATCAACATCGTCATCATAAACGCCGTCGTCGTCGTCGTCGTAAGAATCACCACCAACACCTCTACCAGCGGTATAATCAGCATCGTCAGCATCATCATCATCATCATCATCATCATCATCATCATCATCATCATCATCATCATCATCATCCTCATCCTCATCATCATCATCATCATCATCATCAGCAGCATCATCATCATCATCATCATCATCCTCATCATCCTCATCATCATCATCATCATCATCCTTACAATCATCATCATCATAATCATCACCATCATCAGCATCATCATCACCATTATCAACACCATCATCAGCATCTCCATCAGCATCAGCATCATCACCGTTGTCATCAACATCACCATCACCACCATCACCCGCATTAGCATCGTCACCATCATTATCAGCATTGCCATCATCATCACCATTACCGCCATCATCATCATCATCATCATCATCAGCATCATCATCATCATTATCATCCTCATCAGCATCACCATCTTCAGCATCACCATCTTACTCATCGGCATGAACATCACCATCATCAGCATCATCATCATCATCGTCATCACCATTATCATCATCAGCGGCAGTACCACCACTATCTCGTTCATCTTCACCAGCATCATCATCATCACCACCATCATCATCAGCAGCATCACCATCAGCAGCAACACCAACATCATCATCATCATCATCATCATCAGCATCATCATCATCATCATCAGCATCATCATCATCATCAGCAGCAGCAGCATCGTCGAGTTTGCCTCCTCCCCTCCTCGCTCCGTTCCTTCCCTCCTCCTTCTGTGCCTCCTCCTCCCTCTCTCTCGTCCTCCTCCTCCTCCTCGCTCCTCCTCCTCCCTCCTCCCTCTTCTCCTCTCCTCCTCCATCCTCCTCCTCCTCCTCCTCTCCTCCCACTCCGCTTCCTTTTCTGATTCCTCCTCTCCCCCCCTCTCCCTCCTCCCCCTCCCCCCCCTCCTCCTCCTCCGCCTCCTCCTCCTCTCCTCCTCCCTTCCTCGCATCCTCCTCCTCCTCCTCGTCATTCTCATCTCCCCCCTGTCTCTCCTCCTCCTCATACCTCGTTCTTTTCCCTCTCCTCCCTCCTCCTCCTCCTCCTCCTCCTCCTCCTCCTCCTCCTCTTCCTCCTCCTCCTCCTCCTCCTTCACCTCCTCCTTCTCCTCCTCCTCCTCCTTCTCCTCCCCCTCCTGCACCGTGCCTTTCGCAAGGGAGTGTGCGACACCTCCTCCTTCTCCTCCTCCTCCTCCTTCTCCTCCCCCTCCTGCACCGTGCCTTTCGCAAGGGAGTGTGCGACACTCACAGTGCCCATGCGATTCACCCAGTGGTCACTCCCAAGCTCGAGTGCCATATTTGATGCACATATTCGTACTCCGATGTGTCTCGGCTGCAAGATCATATCTGTGAACGGCACCTCCCATTTCTACCTGAGCGGGGAGGCAGTGATGGCGACGCCCAGGTGGCAAATGCCCAAGCGCCCACCAGGAGGCGCAGAGGCCGAGGGCGCCCCACTAGCGGCCAAGGCCATTGGGTCCCCGCCCGCGAAGACAGCGGCCGCAGGGGCAGACACCGCTTCCAGTCGATGGGCAGCGTCGTCAGGAGGCGCAGCCAGCAGCGGCAGCGGGGACCTCAACAGCAAGCAGCAGCACAGCAGGCATCTGGGTACGGTGAAGGGCATGGGTTTCGCCAAGAAGCAGGCCCAGTTCTTCAACGTGCCGATCACCCAAACGCTGATGACCACGCAGATGGTGCGCGACCTGTGGGCCGCGGGCGTGGACACCTTCTTTCTGAACGCAGACCTGCCCGATATCGAGGCGGCGCAGGAAGCAGGGGCGACATATCCATCAGAAGCCCGAGCCTGCGACAAAGTCCACCAGCTTGGTCCTCCTCACCTTCATATCTCCAATGGGTTCGTCAGCAAGTTGCTCGAGCGTGGGCTCGCGCTGGGGCAGTGGACGTACGCGATGCTCAAAGAGTGGCACGTGAAAGTATGGTGCGAACAGCAGCCGCAGAAGCTGCACGATATGCTACGGCTGTTTCGGCTCACGAAGTGTTTCGGCCAAGATGCACCTGATGCTGATAGACGTGCTCATGCCGAGCGTACCGCCCGAGTCCAACGAGCAGCTGCTACCTTCGCCCTTGATCGTGAGAGGACTCCTGCAATCGAGGAAATCGGAGGCCGAACTGCACTGGGCGCGGCGCCGCCAGGCGCCATGGAGGAGATACTATAGAACGCGGTAGACGCAGAGGACGGCGAACGAGATGACGTTCACCTCGAAGGTCAGACTCGGGGGACCTCCCGCCCCGTGGAGCTGTGGCTCCATTAATTGGTCACGCTTCGCGAATCCCCACCAGCCCATCCTCAAACAGCCACTTTAGCAAAGAGTACCGACTGTCGGGATTTGTTGGTCATCTTTTCAGCAATGATGCCCAGCGGAGTTGCTTTGATTCGATCAGGGAAGTGTGGGAGCATACAGAGAAACGAAGGACAGGACAGAGAGGGGAGGATGGAGGAGGAATCGGAGGAGGAGGTGGGGGAGGGGAGGAGGGAGGAGGAAGAGGGGGAGGCGGACGAGGAGGGGAGGACGAGCAGAAGGGCCAGAGGCCTCTTGGATGCATCGCGGAGTCTCTTGGGATGTCTTTTGGGAGCCTCTTGGAGGCCTTTTGGGGCGTCTTGGGGGCCTCTTGGCGGCCCCAGGGGCTTCTAGGAGCGTCTTGGGTGCCTTGGGGGAGCCTCTTCGGGCCTCTTGGGAGCCTCTTGGAGGCCGTTTGGGGCGTCTTGGGGGCCTCTTGGCGGCCCCAGGGGCTTCCAGGAGCGTCTTGGGTGCCTCGGGGGAGCCTCTTGGGGCCTCTTGGGGGCCTCTTGGGGGCATCTTGGGGGCCTCTTGGAGGCCTCTTGGGGCCTCTTGGGGCTCTTTGGGAGGGGTCTGGGAGGCATCTTGGGGCCATCTTTCGGGCGATCGATCACAGATGGGGCGAGCACGTTTCTCCCTCCCCCCGTCGGGGCCACGATCCTCGTGAGGGGTGTCGAATTTTAGCCCTCCCAGGAGTCGGAAAAGACCCCTCCAACGACCCGCGGAAGGACCTCTCCAGGCCCAGGGGGAGGGGGGAGGGGGAGGGGTAAACCCCTCCCCGAAGGGGAAGAAGGAGGTTGAGAACAGAGCGGGCTCTCTAAACCACTCACGCCCAAAGGGCTGGTGGGATTTGGGAGGTACGTCGCCGTTTTGCTGCCCACGCCGCGGGGATAGGCTTGCGAGTTGATTTCAGAGGCAGGGGACGCTCTATTTTTTCCGCATCCTCCTGCCGCTGAGGACCGACATGTCGTTCGACGGGTACGCGCTGTGAGCATTCCAGTGTCGGCTGCTCGCCGCCTCTCACCCGTTTCACGCTGCCGCGAGGTCCGCCCCCCTTGTTGGCCATATATTCAACACCCCGCGCGGTTGCCCCTCGCGGTGTCTTGGTCTTCTCTGGGCTACGGTGCCCTCGAAGTCCTTGACTCTTTGGTCTGTTCGGTGCGCGTGACCCTGGGGCTCAACCTTCAGGCCCGTCAGGGCCCGCTAGGCCCCTTCTGAACCACATGACCATCAAAAGTCGTCCGAAGGGTGCACTCTCCCGAATTCAACACGCCGGTGCGTTTCATTTGAAACCCCACGAGTTTAACGCGCGACTTCCATATGCGAGCATGCCGCCTGCTGTCCATTCCGTTCGTCTTTGCAAGAACAAGGAGAGATGCGGGCCCACAGTCGTGTCTTACCTCCTCCTCCTCCTCCGCTTCCTCGTCCTCCTCCTGCTCCTCCTCTTCGTCCTCCTCCTCGTCTTCCTTCTCGTCCTCCTCCTCATTCCTCCTCCTGTTACTTCTCCTCCTGCTCCTTCTCCTCCTCCGCCTGCTCTTCCTCGTCCTCCTCCTCCTCCTCCTCCTCCTCCTCCTCCTCCTCCTCCTCCTCCTCCTCCTCCTCCTCCAGTTCCGACGACGACGCCGCCGCCGACGACGACGACGACAGGTGCCGCCGCCGCCTGGGGAGGCGGCGCGGCGAGCAGCTCGAGGGCGACGGCGCCGGGCGCTCCCCGCGCCGCCGCCACGGGCGCTAGGTTACGGAAGGTAGAGGCGCGCGCCCCGCGCGCTCGCGGAGGAGGGTGGGGCAGGAGATGGGAGGGGCAAAAGGACGGGGGGGCAGGAGGAGCGGGGCGAGGAGAGGGGGGAGGCAAGGATTGGGGGGGGGCAGGGGAGGGGAGGGAACGGAGGATGGAGGAGGGGGGGGGGGAGCCAGACCTCTAGAGACACGAGAATCGCGAGTCTGGGTTTGTTCCTGCTCTTTTTGTGTTTGCCTTGGCCGGTTTTGACACTCTGATGTTGTTCCAAGAACGGTTCAGAATGTAAGGCCGGGGCACTTGTGGAACAAATCGAGAGGCCTAGGGCCACCCACGCGCAGAGGGGGGTGGGGGGAGGGGGGAGGGCTTCTTAGAAACACCACTGTTTCTTAGAAGGCGCGGGCCTTATCTAACTATAGATGTAAGGCCAGCGCCTTCCAAGAGGCACCTCCTTCTAAGAAACCCTCCTCCCACCCTCCACCCCCCTGTGCGCACCGCCAATAAGCCCCTGAGACTTGAAAAATGTCGAGTCTTCACAGGTTTGGGAAAAAGGGGAAGGGGAGCAGGAGGGGAGGAGAGGAGGGGGAGGAGGAGGAGGACGAGAACGAGGACGAGGATGAAGACGAAGACCCGGGCGAGGACAAGGACGAGGACGAGGACAAGGAGGAGGAGGAGGAGGAGGAGGAGGAAGAGGGGGACGAGGAGGACGAGGAGGACGAGGAGGACGAGGAGGACGAGGAGGACGAGGAGGACGAGGAGGACGAGGAGGAGGAAGAGGAGGAGGAGGAGGAGGAGGAGGAGCAGGAGGAGGAGGAGCAGGAGGAGGAGGAGGAGGACGACGACGACGAGGAGGACGACGAGAAGGACGAACGAGGAGGACGACGAGGAGGAGGGAGGAGGACGACGAGGAGGGGGGAGGAGGAGGGAGGAGGAGGAGGAGGAGGAGAGGAGGAGGAGGAGGAGGAGGAGGAGGAGCAGGAGGAGAGAAGGAGGAGGAGCTGAGACGAGAGAGAGAGAGAGAGAAAAAAAAAAAAAAGAGGAGAGGGAGAGACAGAGAGAGAGAGAGAGGAGAGCGAGAGCGAGAGGAGAGTGAGAGAGAGGGAGGGAGGGAGGGAGGAAGGAGGGGTGGCGGGTGGGAGGGCGGGGGAGGGAGGGGGGGAGGGAGGGGAGGGAGGGAATGAGGGAATGAGGGAGGGAGGGAGGGAGGAAGGAAGGAGGGAGGGAGGAGGAGGAGGAGGACGAGGAGGAGAGGAGGAGGTGGAGGAGGAGGAGGAGGAGGACGAGGAGGAGGAGGAGGCAGAAAGACAGAGGAGGCGGCCGGGGAGGACAGGAGCAGGAGGCGGGGAAGGAGGAGGACGATGTGTGGGTGTGGTGTGGCTTGGCCCTGAAGGCGTCCCAGCTCAGCTGAACAAAAAATTATCCTCGGAACTCCGAACAGAGGAGGAGCAGGGTAAGGAGGAGGAGGAGAAGGAGGAAGGGGAGGAGGAGGAGAAGGAGGAGGGGGAGGAGGAGGAGGAGGAGGAGGAGGAGGAGGAGGAGGAGGGGAGGAGGAGGAAGACCATTACGAGCACGAGGAGGGCGAGGATCAGTAAGGGGGCATGTGCAGCGTCGACTCCCTCGGCGGCGGCGGCGACGGCGCGGGCGTCGAGGCGGGGGGGAGGGGGAGGCCGTGGCCGCGAGGAGGGGGGGAGGGGAGGGACGGGGAGGAAACTCCGGCGAGGAGGAGGCGGAAGGGGGGGGGGGCGAGAGTCGGGACGATCGAAACGGGTACGGAAAGAAGGGGTACGACGACCGACAGCAACTTCTGCCAATTATATATATATATATATATACACACATACGTATATAACAAAAGAAGTAATAACAAAACAATGCACAGCGGATGGTTCGCTGTTGGTGCCGCCGCGGGCCCTGTGCATGTGAGGCCGCAGGCCGCCTGCCCCACAGCCGCCAGCGGCCGCGGGCGGTGCCAGGCAGCACTGGCTGTTGGGCACCGTGCCCCTTTGCTGTGGTGTCCGCGCCCTTGCAATGTTTAAAGCGGCTGTGCGCGGCGCTAAGGCGAAAGCCGCATCTTGAAAACGACCCGCTCTCAATCCGTGACACGCCTGGCATGTTTGTTAAACGAATGTGCGCGGCGCAGAGGCGAGAGCCACGTGTTGAAAACCACTCGCCCTCAATCCATGAAACTCGTGCACATGTTTAAAACGAATGTGCGCGGCGCTAGGGCGAGAGCCACATTTTGCAAACCACCCGCCCTCAATCCGTGAAACTCTTGCAACTGTTTGCAACGAGTATGCGCGGCACTAAGGCGAGAGCCACATGTTGAAAACCACCCGCCCTCAATCCGTGAAACTCTTGCCATTTTTAAGTTTCAGAGTCATACGTGGTGAGGAAAGCTCAGGCGAAACGCCCAGCCCGCCCTAAACACTGGCAGAAATGAACTATGTATACGGAAAACGAATGGAGAAGCAGGAGGAGAAGGAGGAGGAGGAGGAGGCGAAGGGAGGAGGAGGAGGAGAAGGAAAAGAAGGAGGAGCAGGAGGAGGAGGAGTTGGAGAGCGGAGGAGGAGGAGAGCGGAGGAGGAGAATGAGGAGGAGAAAGAGGAGGAGGAAGAAGAGGAGGAGGATGGCGGAGGAGAGGAAGGAGGAGGAGGAATGAGGATGAGGAAGGCGGACGCGGTGGAGGAGGAAGAGGACGAGGAGGGAAGAGGGAGGAGGATCTGGAGGAAGGAGGCGGAGGAGGGGAAGTCCGGGGCAGGACGGGGGGGTTGGGGGGAGGGCGCGTCTGCGGCGTGGCCGACGGCCTCCTCCCCGCGGGCCGTGTGAGGCGCTGACCACACAGCTGCTCGACGAGTGCGGCTCGCTGCCCCTGGAGCGGCCTCTGCCCGCGCCGCTGATGGCAGCGGCGGCCGACGACGCCAACGACGACGAGAACGACGACAAGCACGGCGGCAGGACGAGGAAGAGGACGAGGAATGTGACGGCGACGACGAAGTGGACGGCGACGGCGACACTAGCGTCAACGACGGCGACGACGCCGACGACGACGACACACGACGACGAACACGACGGCGACGACGACGACGACGACGATGACGTCGACGATGACGACGACGACGACGACGACGACGACGACGACGACCACGACGACGACGACGACGACGACGACGACGACGACGACGACGACGACGACGACGACGACGACGACGACGACTGCGACTGCGACTGCGGCCGCGGCGACGACGACGTCGGCAAGCGCTTGGCCCTGGAGCGGGGCGTCCTCCTAGCGTCGGGTGCCCTCCTCGGCGAGGGCCGACGGCGACGACGACGACGACTCCGCCGACGATGACGAAGAACGGTGACGACGTCGACGACGACGACGAAGACGACGACGCCAACGCCGACGCCGACGCCGACGCCGACGACGCCGACGACGCCGACGACGCCGACGACGACGACAAGGACGACGACGACGACGACGACGACGACGAAGACGACGACGACGACGACGACGACGACGACGGCGACGACGACGACGACAAGGACAACGACGACGCGACGACGACGACGACGACGATGACGCCAAACGACGACGCCGATCGACGACGAACGACGACGGACGACGAGGGCGACGATGGTCGTGCTGCGCAGAACGCCCCAACGCCCTCGCGCCCTGTTCCGCCCTGCGCCCCCATCCTCCACAGCGCCGCCGACGGGGCGGGGGGGCGACGCGGCTGACGCTCCCCCTGCACGCGCAGGACGTGAAGCCCGACGCTGTCGCGGCCATTGCCTCCAAGTTCCACGCGCGCCGCCTCGCTTCCGTGTTGGCCCGCTCGCCATGCCGCAACCGCGTGTACCTCCTCAACCGTCACCTCCCCCACACTCCTGCTCCTCCTCTTCCTCCTCCTCCTCCTCCTCCTCCTCCTCCTCCTCGTTTGTGCTTCCTCCTTCCATGCTCATTGCGCGCCCCCTCCTCCTCGTCCTCCGCATCATCATCATCCTCCCCCTCCTCCTCCTCCTCCTCCCAATATTTCTCCTCCTCCTCGTCCTCCTCCTCGTGTTCCTCCTCCTTCTCCTCCTCCTCCTGGTTCTCGTACTCCTCTTCCTCCTCCCCCTTCTCCTCCTCGGCTTCTCTCCTCTTCTCTCTTCCTCCTCCTCCTCCCCTCCACCTTCTCCTCCTCCACCACCTCCTCCTCCTCCTCCTTCCCCTCCTCCTCCCCCTCCTCCTCAACCTCCTCCTCCTCTTGAGGTTCCCAGGGCTTTCGGTTTTCATGCAAGATTCCTGTCAAAGCTCAGCCTCGTGTCTTGCCGGGGGGCCCAAAGGAATCACTTTGCCGACGCGCCGTGTTGGCGCGTGGCTTCTGCACAATATCGCCATTCCATTGCGGTCACGCCGGCATCGCCTCCTCCCGCCGCTTGTCGCCACCGACGCGTCGCCCCGCAGAAGCCCCGCGTCGCGTTTTCTGCGCTCAGCGTGGGCCTCCAGAGATCCGGCCCCCCTTGCCGGGGACCAGATTCGAGTTCCAGTCGGCGGCGAAATCCGAACCCTGCCTCGCCGATCCACGATTCAAGCAGCTCGATGGGCGGCGGGGGTGCGGGCTCGGAGTTCGTGGAGCACGTGGCGAAATCCAAGCCCTTTTCCCACATCCCCTCGATTCCCCTCGATTCCGGGGAATCGATGGTTGGCGGGGGCAGGATTCGGATGTCGCCACCTGCCCGTGTCGCCTTTTGATTCTGGGAGTACAAGTGCACAAACAGTCGGAGGTCCGCGCGGGTTTCTCGGATCGGCCTCGGAGCCCCCATGGCGGCGCCTCTGGCGCCGCCCGTGGCTCCGTGCCAATGCGCGCGGGTTCCTCGACTGACGGCGGCCCCGCCCCCGGGATGCTGGCGATTGCTCCAAACTTACCGTCGTAATCCTGGCATCGCTCCGACGTGTGCATTTTTCCTTCGGCGAGGGCCATCGAGGGCCATCCTTGATCATTCTACGAAAAAACCGTGCACGAAACAGAAAAAAACACAGGGACTGGACGTCCGAGCGATGGCGAGTATTTCTCCCACGCGACGGAGGACGCGGAGGCCCGACGATGCAATGTGTTCCACGCGCGGCCTCGGAGGCCCATTCTGCCCGCAACGAGGGGCAGCTGCCCGTCCCTAGGCCCACGCTGCATGGCCCCAGGGTCCCGAGCACGGGCCGCCGAGGCCGAGCTCGAGGGAGAGATCGGGCCAGGGCTCTGTCCGCTGTCTGACTTGGCATCGCTCGGGCGATGGCGAGCTGATGTGGTGCGTGTCCACGACTTGGTGGCACACCGCGGCCCAACCACAGAGTGCACATGTTTTGTTCGCTACCCGTCGCCCGCCCAGAGGGGCGGTCGGAGCATTGTACACCGCACGTTGCCCCGTGGCGATTCTGCGGAGTGCCATGGGACAGGGCCCACACATTGTGAAGGCCTTGTGGCCACTGCCGCCGAACCAGAAGGACAACGACGACCACCACGACGACGACAACGATAACGACGAGCTGATGACCTTGCCACAGGCTCGGGGAGTTGAAATAGGAGGAGAAGGAGGAGGAGGAGGAGGAGGGAAGATGAGGAGCAGGTGGTGGAAGAGGAGGAGGAGGAGGAGGAGGAGGAGGAGGAGGAGGAGGAGGAGGAGGAGGAGGGGATGAGGGCCGAGGAGGAGGAGGAGGAGGAGGAGGAGGAGGAGGAGGAGGAGGAGGAGGAGGAGGAGCGGGAGGAGGAGGAGGAGGACTCTGCTGGACTCTGCTGAGCGCCGCAAAGCGGCCGATCAATCACTGTCATCCTCCACCGCTGACGCTCCGCCACGCTGCTGCCCAGGGCCTCCGCTGCCGCAGCACGACTCTCGAGGCCACGCCGCCACCTCCCTCAAGGCAGCGGCGGCAGCAGGCGGGCCAGCGGCAGCAGCACGGGGCGCCTCGTCGTAGCGCATGGTGGCCGCCGTGTCGCTCGGGTGGCGTCTCGACGCCACTCTCAAGTATTCATCTAACAGATCATGATCAGAAACCCTCCCCTCAGCCTCCGAGCCACGAGCAGGTGAGGCTTCCACCAGGGGCCCGCAGGCGGGGAGGGAACATCGCACAGCGTCTTCTGTCTGGGCAGCCATCACAGACACGGGTGGGCCACGATAGCTCGGAAACAAACCTTTCTGAATTCTGCGCAAGTTCTCCCCTCCTTTGCGGGTGGGGGGGGAGCACGCAACAGACAAATGCCTGGCATCAGCAGTGGCCGTGCGACCACAAGTCATGCAGAAGAACAGACCATATGCTTTCATCTTGGCGAGCTGGTGGCTGGGGTGCAACAAAACTCCACCAACTCGCACTTCGCCTGAGGCCGCCTCGAAACCCTCACCATACTCCGCAGGCAGGCCAGTGTTTTCAGCCGCGTCCAGCTGCGGGGCGAGGGACAGACCAACACATTGGGTCGAGGCGACCTGGAAAAGCCTACTACGCGGGATAATATCCTTGCACAACTTACACCTCCAGCGCCCCGCAAAGGGGACAAAGACATGGGAGCTCCTGGCCAGGGCCGTCTCCAAACGGGTTGGCCTACGCTGCTGACGCTCGCGGGCAGGTCTCTCGCCAACCCAAGGTTCAACCTCGAGCGCCATCAGCAGAGCCCTCCGAGCTCTGAGCCTCACCAGTGCCGCCGTCGTGTCCCACAAGTCGGTCCGGGGAACAGGGGGCGACACACACCACTCCCAGGCCCATTGGGCCGCGGCTCCAGCCCAGGCGTCGGCACAGGCGTTGCCCAGGCTCAGGAACAAATCGAATTCAGTCTTGACCAACTGTAACTCGTCCTCCCTATGGGAGGGGGTCCACAAAACAGAAACCTCCCCAGGGCCGCGGGTCCTCAAAGCGGTGCCGATACGGACCCAGAGGTCCCCGTTAAGGCCCCGAGGAAGCTTGGCACGGCCGTTGTGCCAGTCAGCAGTCAAACTCTTACAGTCGGTCACGTAGCAGATCGGCCCCCTCGAGCTCTCAAGGGCGAGACAGAAAGCCTGCAGCTCAGCACGCGGAACAGTTTGCTTCCTACCCGAGAGAATCTGAGCAACCCCGCAAGCCGGGCTCCAGAAAGGCGAAGAGGCATCCTGACACATAACGACGATAGCCGAGCCGCATCGCCTCCGACGGGGATCCGAACTGTGCTCGCCTCCAGAACCGTCCCCAAAAATGTAAAGGGGGGGAGCTCCAGGGGCCACACAGTGATCAAGCAACGCCCCCTCCCCAAGAAGGACCTTTTGGGCCGCCTCAGAGCTCTCCACAAACTTGGGCACCACAAGGTCCTTCGGGGGCACTCCGCGAAGCCATAACGCGGGCTGCGCGTCCAGGCTCGCGAGGGCTTGGGGGACCAGAAAATCAGTCTTTGCAAAATCTTCGTGCCCGCAGTTAGCTGGGCACGTCCAAATACGGTGCGCTAAAGTCTCAGGCTTTTCTTTACAACGGGGGCACAGCAGCGGGCAGGCATAACCTGCGGCGATCTGCCTCTCACGAGTCCACTGGCCGCCGCTCACCACGGCGACATCCGCCGACCACTCGTCGAACTGCATCCGCTTGGCGAAGCGGTTCAGCTCGATGGTCACAGTCGTCAAGTCGGCGCCGTCCGCCAGATCGTCGCCAGCCGCATGCTGAGAAGCTGACTGCCACTGCTGCGCAACACAATCATCCATGAAGGCGCCCAGCATGTCATCAAAGTGGGCCAGCACCGCCGTGCCGAACTGCTCGTCACCGAAGGAGGGGAAAATCCAATCATCAATCGTGCCGTCTGCTAAGGGCCGAGACCACACCAAAGGCGACTGGGGATCCCAACCCACTTGCAGCAAGGTCGCTTGCAGTGCAGCAATCGGGCCACGAACATCCTTCCAACAGACGGCCTTGCCACGCTTGAGTCTCGCCAACACGATGGGCCATACCTTGCAGATCCGTGGATGAAGGCCAGGCTGTGACAACCACAAGGCCACCCATTCACGAAGCAGCTGGCGGCGTAAATCGACTCCAGGCTCCGAAGTGCCATAGATCGCCTGCAGCACGGTGGTCAGGCACCGTCCCCGCTTCGTTCCAGCCACTGCTGCAGCTGCATCGCGTCGCATGGCCAACAGCGTAGTAGGAGGGGTTCCCATCAGCTGATGACCAAAGACGGACGCAGGGTACACGCCCGTCGACCAGAGCTTCTTCGTCACAAAGCGAAGCTTAGCCAGGCGCCTGACCTTCATCACCTTACGTTGTCTACGTCTTGCCTGGGCGCGGCGCTTCATCATCCTGGCAGAGGCCCTCACCCTGGCTGCGGCAGCGTCGGAGCCCAAGTCCACCGTGGCACGCACGAACTCCACAGGGATGCCCTTGCGGCGCAGCCGCTTCTCCAGCTCCGCGCCAAGGTCGTCCGAGCTCGCCACCAGCTTCGTCTTGGTGGAGATCTGAAGACGGAGCTCACGAAGGCCGCCTGCCATGACATCGGCCGTCGCCTCGAGGTCACGGATGACCTTCTGCTTGGTGCCCTCTGCGCGGCCAACAATGTCGTCAATATAGCTCCACAGGCCAGCAGGAGGGACCTCACGATGGACGGTATCCAACAGCCGATGCAACATCACTTTAGCCAGAGGTACTCCGAGCCCAGACCCCGCGACGATCGACCTGGTGACCTCCACCGCCTCCGTGATCATCTGGCCCTTCTTCAAAAGGCGCGGAAAGGAGTAGAGGCCTATCTCCAGCAGCAAAATAATCGGCGGGAATCCAATCTGCAGGCCGGCCTGCATGAGCAATACAAAACTCACCGAGTCGTAGAACTTAGTCAAATCTAAGAAAAGCGTCGCATGCTCAAAGGCCAGCTCATGGGCCCCCTCGTCCATCACAGCACGAATCAGCGCCGCCCGTAAAGCGGACGATCCAGCAATAGCTGTATCCCAGAAAGCAGAAAGCGACGCAGACCACTCCCCCGAAGCACGAGAGCGGATCTTAGACCACACCTTCTGCGGCATGGGAACCAGCCCCAGCACACGGCAGCCCCCCGCCTCCTTCGGGATGGCCGCACCGAGGACACTGCTGAGGCTGGAAGGCCATACCCCTGCTGCCTCGATCGCGTTCAAGGTGTCCACGAAGGCCTGACGAGCTGCATCAGGTTGCCGTTGAATGTCCAAGGGGCTCAGAGCATCAACGCCCTTGGCCTTCTTTGCAGGGATCTTCGGCAGCACGGCATCCAGGTCCAGCAGAGTGATGATGGGCAGAGGGTCCTCCCTGGCAGCGTCCAAGCACTTCTGCATCATCGCCAGAACGTCCTCGGGCGAGTCGACTGGGTCGGTCCACATCGTCTGCCACTCCTTCGCCAGACCTTGCAGCATTGCCTGGTTGTCCGAAGTGACAGTGCCCCAGGAGTCCTTACTTTCCCAAACTGGGGCCTCAGTTGGTTTCACGTGTCTGTGCACAGCCCCAGGTTTTGCCGACCACATCTCTTGGACCCATTTCATGAAGGCGGACCTGGAGGCCATCATGGCCCGAGCATTTGACAGATCAGCCCACCTGCGAGTTCTCTCCAGTAACTCAGGTAAGGAAGAAGCGTCGACCAGGTCCAGGCTGTGCACCATGCTCTTCCAGACGAAGACCTCCTGAGGGTCCTGCTTCTTGCCAAAGAACAGCTCATCAGACTTGCCGTCCAGCTGCTCGATCAGGTGCCGAGCCTTCACGACGCACTGGGCCGCCTGGTGCGGGTCAGAATCGTTCCTCACCAAGGCCACGTAGCGCGTGACCAGCGTGCTGACAAGGCCCCACCACTCAGCCTGCTCATTGCGCATGTGGGCACGTCCAGGAGTCGAACGTACCAACTTCCAACAACAGGCAGGGCCACGAGCTCGGCCTGAGTACTGCTTCCACTTGTCAGAGTCAACCTTCTCATGCAGGAGCACAGCCCTCTCCATGACCGTGACCCAATGGTTGTGCAAACATCGACCCGCGCACGGCCCTCAACTTGCCAGCGGAAACCGAAGTGTCGTGCGGGGTCGTAAGGAGCATGATGACCCAGAAATCCAGCAGGGACCTGGCCATGCGGTTCAGGAACGCCTTCCCAGTAGATCTGAG